>NW_023613098.1:0-45280 GCF_013339725.1 Rhipicephalus microplus
AAGCTATCAGCGCAAAGAAAAAAGCAACACACCACTCCCGGGAGGGCTCGGAACTCCAACCTTTCGGTTAACAGCCGATCGCGCAAGCCAATTTCGCCACGGAGACAGTCTTGCTCCACTCTCACCACCACCAGAATCATTCATCAAGCTATCAGCCTAAAGAAAAAAAAGCGCCGCACCACCACTGGGGGGCTCGAACCTCCAACCTGTCGGTTAACAGCCGAACGCGCTAGCCAATTGCGCACGGAGACAGTCGTGCTTACTCTCACCACCATCAGAATATATCTTCAAAGCATCAGCGCAAAGAAAAAAGCAACACACCACTCCCGGGAGGGCTCGGAACTCCAACCTTTCGGTTAACAGCCGATCGCGCTAGCCCATTGCGCCACGGAGACAGTCTTGCTCCACTCTCACCACCACCAGAACATATCATCAAAGCTATCAGCCCAAAGAAAAAAAAGCACCGCACCTCCACCAGGTTGGCTCGAACCTCCAACCTTTCGGTTAACAGCCGATCGCGCTAGCCAATTGCGCCACGAAGACAGTCGTGCTCCACTCTCACTACATCAGAACATATCTCAAAGCTATCAGCGCAAAGAAAAAAGCAACACACCACTCCCGGGAGGGCTCGAACCTCCAACTTTTCGGTTAACAGCCGATCGCGCTGGCCAATTGTGCCACGGAGACAGTCCTGTTCCTCTATCTCCACCATTAGAACATAACTTCAAAGCTATCAGCCCAAAGAAAAAAAAGCGCCGCACCACCACCGGGTGAGCTCGAACCTCCAATTTTTCGGTTAACAGCCGATCGCGCTAAACAGTTGCGGCACGGAGACAGTCCTGCTCCACTCTCACCACCATCAGAACATATCTTCAAAGCTATCAGCCCACAGAAAAAAAAGCGCCGCACCACTCCCGGGAGGGCTCGAAACTCCAACATTTCGGTTAACAGCCGATCGCGCTAGCCAATTGCGCCACGGAGACAGTCGTGCTCCAATCTCACCACCATCAGAACATATCTTCAAAGCTATTGGCGCAAAAAAAGCGCCACACCACCACCGGGTGGGCTCGAACCTCCAACCTTTCGGTTAACAGCCGATCGCGCTAGCCAATTGCGCCACGGAAACAGTCGTGTTCCACTCTCACCACCATCAGAACATATCTTCAAAGCTATCAGCGCAAAGAAAAAAGCAACACACCACTCCCGGGAAGGGCTCGAACCTCCAACTTTTCGGTTAACAGCCGATCGCGCTGGCCAATTGTGCCACGGAGACAGTCCTGCTCCACTCTAGCCACCAGTAGAACATATCTTCAAAGCTATCAGCCCAAAGAAAAAAAAGCACCGCACCACCACCGGGTGGGCTCGAACCTCCAATCTTTTGGTTAACAGCCGATCGCGCTAGCCAATTGCGCCACGGAGACAGCCGTGCTCTAATCTCACCACCATCAGAACATATCTTCAAAGCTATCAGCGCAAAGAAAAAGAAGCGCCGCACCACCACGGGGCGGGCTCGAACCTCCAACCTTTCGGTTAACAGCCGATCGCGCTAGCCAACTGCGCCACGAATACAGTCGTGCTCTACTCTCACCACTATCAGAACACATCGTCAAAGCTATCAGCGCAAAGAAAAAAGCAACACACCTGTCCCGGGAGGGCTCGAAACTCCAACCTTTCAGTCAACAGCCGATCGCGCTAGCCAATTGCGCCACGGAGAGAGTCGTGCTCTACTCTCACCACCGTCAGAAGTTTTCTTCAGAGCTGTCAGCCCAAAGAAAAAAAAGCGCCGCACCACCATCGGGTGGGCTCGAACCTCCGACCTTTCGGTTAACAGCCGATCGCGCTAGCCAATTGCGCGACGGAGACAGTCCTGCTCCACTCTCACCACCATCAGAACATATCTTCAAAGCTATCAGCCCAAAAAAAATAAGCGCCGCACCACCACGGGGTGGGCTCGAACCTCCAATCTTTCGGTTAACAGCCGATCGCGCTAGCCAATTGCGCCACGGAGACAGTCGTGCTCTACTCTCACCACCATCGGAACATATCTTCAAAGCTATCAGCGCAAAGAAAAAAGCAACACACCTGTCCCGGGAGGGCTCGAAACTCCAACCTTTCAGTCAACAGCCGATCGCGCTAGCCAATTGCGCCACGGAGAGAGTCCTGCTCTACTCTCACCACCATCAGAACATATCTTCAAAGCTATCAGCTCAAAGAAAAAAAAAGCAACACACCACTCCCGGGAGGGCTCGAACCTCCAAAATTTCGGTTAATAGCCGATCGCGCTAGCCAATTGCTCCACGAAGACAGTCCTGCTCCACTCTCACCGCCAGTAGAATATATCTTCAAAGCTATCAGCGCAAAGAAAAAAAAGCGCCGCACCACCACCGGGTGGGCTCGAACCTCCAATATTTCGGTTAACAGCCGATCGCGCTAGCCAGTTGCGCCACGGAGAGAGTCCTGCTCTACTCTCACCACCATCAGAACATATCTTCAAAGCTATCAGCTCAAAGAAAAAAAAGCAACACACCACTCCCGGGAGGGCTCGAACCTCCAAAATTTCGGTTAATAGCCGATCGCGCTAGCCAATTGCTCCACGAAGACAGTCCTGCTCCACTCTCACCGCCATCAGAACATTTTTCAAAGCTATCATCCCACAGAAATAAAGCGCCGCACCACCACCGGGTGGGCTCGAACCTCCAATCTTTCGGTTAACAGCCGATCGCGCTAGCAAATTGCGCCACAGAGACAGTCGTGCTCACTCTCACCACCGTTAGAACATATCTTTAAAGCTATCAGCGCAAAGAAAAAAGCAACACACCACTCCCGGGAGGTCTCGAAGCTTCAACCTTTCGGTTAACAGCCGATCGCGCTAGCCAATTGCGCCACGGAGACAGTCCTGCTCCACTCTCACCACCAGTAGAATATATCTTCAAAGCTATCAGCGCAAAGAAAAAAAAGCGCCGCACCACCACCGGGTGGGCTCGAACCTCCAATATTTCGGTTAACAGCCGATCGCGCTAGCCAGTTGAGGCCCGGAGACAGTCCTGCTCCACTCTCACCACCATCAGAACATATCTTCAAAGCTATCAGCCCACAGAAAAAAAAGCGCCGCACCACCATCGGGTGGGCTCGAACCTCCAACCTTTCGGTTAACAGCCAATCGCGCTAGCCTATTGCGCCACGGAGACAGTCCTGCTCCACTCTCACCACCATCAGAACATATCTTCAAAGCTATCAGCCCAAAGAAAAAAGAGTGCGGCACCACCACCGGGTGGGCTCGAAACTCCAACCTTTCCGTTAACAGCCGATCGCGCTAGCCAATTGCGCCACGGAGACAGTTCTGCTCCACTCTTACCACCATCAAAACATATCTTCAAAGCTATCAGCCCAAAGAAAAAAAAGCGCCGCACCACCACCGGTTGGGCTCGAACCTCCAAGCTTTCGGTTAACAGCCGATCGCGCTAGCCAACTGCGCGAAGGAGACAGTCGTGCTCCACTCTCACCACCAGCAGAACTTATCTTCAAAGCTATCAGCGCAAAGAAAAAAGCATCTCACCACTCCCGGGAAGGCTCAAAACTCCAACATTTCGGTTAACAGCCGATCGCGCTAGCCAATTGCGCCACGGAGACAGTCGTGCTTTACTCTCACCACTATCAGAACATATCTTCAAAGCTATCAGCGCAAAGAAAAAAGCGACACACCCCTCCCGGGAGGGCTCGAAACTCTAATTTTTCCGTTAACATCCGAACGTGCTAGCCAATTGCGCCACGGAGACAGTCGTGCTGCAATCTCACCACCGTCAGAAGATTTCTTCAGAGCTGTCAGCCCGAAGAAAAAAAGCGCCGCACCACCACCGGGTGGGCTCGAACCTCCAAGCTTTCGGTTAACAGTCGATCGCGCTAGCCAATTGCGCCACGGAGACAGTCGTGCTCTACTCTCACCACCATCAGAACATATCTTCAAAGCTATCAGCGCAAAGAAAAAGCAACACACCACTCCCGGGAGGGCTCGGAACTCCAACCTTTCGGTTAACAGCCGATCGCGCTAGCCCATTGCGCCACGGAGACAGTCTTGCTCCACTCTCACCACCACCAGAACATATCATCAAAGCTCTCAGCCCAAAGAAAAAAAAAGCACCACACCTCCACCAGGTTGGCTTGAACCTTCAAACTTTCGGTTAACAGCCGATCGCGCTAGCCAATTGCGCCACGGAGACAGTCGTGCTCCACTCTCACCACCATCAGAACATATCTTCAAAGCTCTCAGCGCAAAGAAAAAAGCAACACACCACTCCCGGGAGGGCTCGAACCTCCAACTTTTCGGTCAACAGCCGATCGCGCTAGCCAATTGCGCCACGGAGACAGTCGTGCTCCACTCTCTCCACCATTAGAACATAACTTCAAAGCTATCAGCCCAAAGAAAAAAAAGCGCCGCACCACCACCGGGTGGGCTCGAACCTCCAACTTTTCGATTAACAGCCGATCGCGCTAGCGAATTGCGCCACGGAGACAGTCCTGCTCCAGTGTCACCACCATCAGAACTTATCTTCAAAGCTATGAGCCCAAAGAAAAAAAAGCGCCGCACCACCACCGGGTGGGCTGGAACCTCCAACCTTTCGGTTAACAGCGATCGCGCTAGCCAATTGCTCCACGAAGACAGTCCTGCTCCACTCTCACCGCCATCAGAACATTTTTTCAAAGCTATCATCCCACAGAAAAAAAGCGCCGCACCACCACCGGGTGGGCTCGAACCTCCGACCTTTCGGTTAACAGCCGATCGCGCTAGCCAATTGCGCGACGGAGACAGTCCTGCTCCACTCTCACCACCATCAGAACATATCTTCAAAGCTATCAGCCCAAAAAAAATAAGCGCCGCACCACCACGGGGTGGGCTCGAACCTCCAATCCTTCGGTTAACAGCCGATCGCGCTAGCCAATTGCGCCACGGAGACAGTCGTGCTCTACTCTCACCACCATCGGAACATATCTTCAAAGCTATCAGCGCAAAGAAAAAAGCATCTCACCACTCCCGGGAGGGCTCGAAACTCCAACATTTCGGTTAACAGCCTATCGCGCTAGCCAATTGCGCCACAGAGACAGTCGTGCTCTACTCTCACCACCGTCAGAAGTTTTCTTCAGAGCTGTCAGCCCAAAGAAAAAGAAGCGCCGCACCACCACCGGGTGGGCTTGAACCTCCAAAATTTCGGTTAATAGCCGATCGCGCTAGCCAATTGCTCCACGAAGACAGTCCTGCTCCACTCTCACCGCCATCAGAACACTTTTTCAAAGCTATCAACCCACAGAAAAAAAGTGCCGCACCACCACCGAGTGGGCTCGAACCTCCAATATTTCGGTTAACAGCCGATCGCGCTAGCCAATTGCGCCACGGAGACAGTCGTGCTCCACTCTCACCACCGTTAGAACATATCTTCAAAGCTATCAGCGCAAAGAAAAAAGCAACACACCACTCCCGGGAGGTCTCGAAGCTTCAACCTTTCGGTTAACAGCCGATCGCGCTAGCCAATTGCGCCACGGAGACAGTCCTGCTCCACTCTCACCACCATCAGAACATATCTTCAAAGCTATCAGCCCACAGAAAAAAAAGCGCCGCACCACCATCGGGTGGGCTCGAACCTCCAACCTTTCGGTTAACAGCCGATCGCGCTAGGCTATTGCGCCACGGAGACAGTCCTGCTCCACTCTCACCACCATCAGAACATATCTTCGAAGCTATCAGCCCAAAGAAAAAAGAGTGCGGCACCACCACCGGGTGGGCTCGAAACTCCAACCTTTCGGTTAACAGCCGATCGCGCTAGCCAATTGCGCCACGGAGACAGTTCTGCTCCACTCTTACCACCATCAAAACATATCTTCAAAGCTATCAGCCCAAAGAAAAAAAAGTGCCGCACCACCACCGGTTGGGCTCGAACCTCCAAGCTTTCGGTTAACAGCCGATCGCGCTAGCCAACTGCGCGAAGAAGACAGTCGTGCTCCACTCTCACCACCAGCAGAACTTATCTTCAAAGCTATCAGTGCAAAGAAAAAAGCATCTCACCACTCCCGGGAGGGCTCAAAACTCCAACATTTCGGTTAACAGCCGATCGCGCTAGCCAATTGCGCCACGGAGACAGTCGTGCTGTACTCTCACCACTATCAGAACATATCTTCAAAGCTATCAGCGCAAAGAAAAAAGCGACACACCCCTCCCGGGAGGGCTCGAAACTCTAATTTTTCCGTTAACATCCGAACGTGCTAGCCAATTGCGCCACGGAGACAGTCGTGCTGCAATCTCACCACCGTCAGAAGATTTCTTCAGAGCTGTCAGCCCGAAGAAAAAAAAGCGCCGCACCACCACCGGGTGGGCTCGAACCTCCAAGCTTTCGGTTAACAGTCGATCGCGCTAGCCAATTGCGCCATGGAGACAGTCGTGCTCTACTCTCACCACCATCAGAACATATCTTCAAAGCTATCAGCGCAAAGAAAAAAGCAACACACCACTCCCGGGAGGGCTCGGAACTCCAACCTTTCGGTTAACAGCTGATCGCGCTAGCCCATTGCGCCACGGAGACAGTCTTGCTCCACTCTCACCACCACCAGAACATATCATCAAAGCTCTCAGCCCAAAGAAAAAAAAAGCACCACACCTCCACCAGGTTGGCTTGAACCTTCAACCTTTCGGTTAACAGCCGATCGCGCTAGCCAATTGCGCCACGGAGACAGTCGTGCTCCACTCTCACCACCATCAGAACATATCTTCAAAGCTCTCAGCGCAAAGAAAAAAGCAACACACCACTCCCGGGAGGGCTCGAACCTCCAACTTTTCGGTCAACAGCCGATCGCGCTGGCCAATTGCGCCACGAAGACAGTCCTGCTCCACTCTCTCCACCATTAGAACATAACTTCAAAGCTATCAGCCCAAAGAAAAAAAAGCGCCACACCACCACCGGGTGGGCTGAAACCTCCAACTTTTCGATTAACAGCCGATCGCGCTAGCCAATTGCGCCACGGAGACAGTCGTGCTCCACTCTCACCACCATCAGAACATATCTTCAAAGCTATAAGCGCAAAGAAAAACGCAACACACCACTCCCGGGAGGGCTCGAAACTGCAACCTTTCGGTCCACAGCCGATCGCGCTAGCGAATTGCGCCACGGAGACAGTCCTGCTCCAGTGTCACCACCATCAGAACTTATCTTCAAAGCTATGAGCCCAAAGAAAAAAAAGGCCTTGCACCACCACCGGGGTGGGCTGCAACCTCCAACCTTTCGGTTAACAGCGATCGCGCTAGCCAATTGCTCCACGAGACAGTCCTGCTCCACTCTCACCACCATCCAGAACATTATTTCAAAGCTATCAGCCCAAAGAAAAAAAAAGCGCCGCACCACCACCGGGTGGGCTCGAACCTCCAATCTTTCGGTTAACAGCCGATCGCGCTAGCCAATTGCGCCACGGAGACAGTCGTGCTCCACTCTCACCACCATCAGAACATATCTTCAAAGCTATCAGCGCAAAGAAAAAAGCAACACCACCACTCACGGGAGGGCTCGAACTCTCAACCTTTCGGTTAACAGCCGATCGCGCTAGCCAATTGCGCCACGGAGACAGTCCTGCTCCACTCTCACCACCATCAGAACATATCTTCAAAGCTATCAGCCCACAGAAAAAAAAGCGCCGCACCACCATCGGGTGGGCTCGAACCCCAACATTTCGGTTAACAGCCGATCGCGCTAGCCTATTGCGCCACGGAGACAGTCCTGCTCCACTCTCACCACCATCAGAACATATCTTCAAAGCTATCAGCCCAAAGAAAAAAGAGTGCGGCACCACCACCGGGTGGGCTCGAAACTCCAACCTTTCGGTTAACAGCCGATCGCGCTAGCCAATTGCGCCACGGAGACAGTTCTGCTCCACTCTTACCACCATCAAAACATATCTTCAAAGCTATCAGCCCAAAGAAAAAAAGCGCCGCACCACCACCGGTTGGGCTCGAACCTCCAAGCTTTCGGTTAACAGCCGATCGCGCTAGCCAACTGCGCGAAGGAGACAGTCGTGCTCCACTCTCACCACCAGCAGAACTTATCTTCAAAGCTATCAGCGCAAAGAAAAAAGCATCATCACCACTCCCGGGAGGGCTCAAACTCCAAAATTTCAGGTTAACAGCCGATCGCGCTAGCCAATTGCGCCACGGAGACAGTCGTGCTTCACTCTCACCACCATCAGAACATATCTTCAAAGCTATCAGCGCAAAGAAAAAAGCGCACACACCCCTCCCGGGAGGGCTCGAACCTCCAATTTTCCGTTAACAGCCGAATCGTGCTAGCCAATTGCGCCACGGAGACAGTCGTGCTCAATCTCACCACCGTCAGAAATATTCTTCAGAGCTATCAGCCCGAAGAAAAAAAAGCGCCGCACCACCACCGGGTGGGCTCGAACCTCCAAGCTTTCGGTTAACAGTCGATCGCGCTAGCCAATTGCGCCACGGAGACAGTCGTGCTCTACTCTCACCACCATCAGAACATATCTTCAAAGCTATCAGCGCAAAGAAAAAAAGCAACAGCACCACTCCCGGGAGGGCTCGAACTCCAACCTTTCGGTTAACAGCCTGATCGCGCTAGCCCATTGCGCCACGGAGACAGTCGTGCTCCACTCTCACCACCATCCAGTAACATATCATTACAAAGCCTATCAGCCCAAAGAAAAAAAAGCGCCGCACCACCTCACCGGGTGGGCTCGAACCTCCAACCTTTCGGTTAACAGCCGATCGCGCTTAGCAATTGCGCCACGGAGACAGTCGTGCTCCACTCTCACCACCTCAGAACGTATTTCAAAGCTCTCAGCCCAAGAAAAAAGCGCCACACCACCACCGGGTGGGCTCGAAACTCAACCTTTCGGTTAACAGCCGATCGCGCTTAGCCAATTGCGCCACGGAGACAGTCGTGCTCCACTCTCACCACCATCAGAACTTATCTTCAAGCTATGAGCCCAAAGAAAAAAAGCGCCGCACCACCACGGGTGGGCTGGAACCTCCAACCTTTCGGTAACAGCGATCGCGCTAGCCAATTGCGCGACGGAGACAGTCCTGCTCCACTTTCACCACCATCAGAACATATCTTCAAAGCTATCAGCCGAAAAGAAAAGAATACGCAGCACCACCACCGGGGGGCTCGAAACTCCAACCTTTCGGTTAACAGCCGATCGCGCTAGCCAATTGCGCCACGGAGACAGTCGTGCTCCACTCTCACCACCATCAGAACATATCTTCAAAGCTATCAGCGCAAAGAAAAAAGCGCAACACCACCACTCCCGGGAGGGCTCGAACCTCCAACCTTTCGGTAACAGCCGATCGCGCTAGCAATTGCGCCACGGAGACAGTCCTGCTCCACTCTCACCACCATCAGAACATATCTTCAAAGCTATCAGCCCAAAGAAAAAAAAGCGCCGCACCACCACCGGGTGGGCTCGAACCTCCAACCTTTCGGTTAACAGCCGATCGCGCTAGCCAATTGCGCCACGGAGACAGTCCTGCTCCACTCTCACCACCATCCAGAACATATCTTCAAAGCTATCAGCCCAAAGAAAAAAAGCGCCGCACCACCACCGGGTGGGCTCGAACCTCCAACCTTTCGGTTAACAGCCGATCGCGCTAGCCAATTGCGCCACGGAGACAGTCGTGCTCCACTCTCACCACCATCAGAACACTATCTTCAAAGCTATCAGCGCAAAGAAAAAAAGCAACACACCCTTCCCGGGAGGGCTCGAAACTCCAACCTTTCGGTCAACAGCCGATCGCGCTAGCCAATTGCGCCACGGAGACGAGTCCTGCTCACTCTCACCACCATCAGAACATATCTTCAAAGCTATCAGCCTAAAGAAAAAAAGCACCACACCACTCCCGGGAGGGCTCGAACCTCCAAATTTCGGTTAACAGCCGATCGCGCTAGCAATTGCGCCACGGAGACAGTCCTGCTCCACTCTCACCACCATCAGAACATATTCTTCAAAGCTATCAGCCCACAGAAAAAAAGCGCCCGCACCACCACCGGGTGGGCTCGAACCTCCAACTCTTTCGGTTAACAGCCGATCGCGCTAGCCAATTGCGCCACGGAGACAGTCGTGCTCCACTCTCACCACCGTCAGAACATATCTTCAAAGCTATCAGCGCAAAGAAAAAAGCAACACACCACTCCCGGGAGGGCTCGAACTTCCAACCTTTCGGTTAACAGCCGATCGCGCTAGCCAATTGCGCCACGGAGACAGTCCTGCTCCACTCTCACCACCATCAGAACATATCTTCAAAGCTATCAGCGCAAAGAAAAAAAGCGCCGCACCACCACCGGGTGGGCTCGAACCTCCAACTTTTCGGTTAACAGCCGATCGCGCTAGCCAATTGCGCCACGGAGACAGTCCTGCTCCACTCTCACCACCATCAGAACATATCTTCAAAGCTATCAGCCCACAGAAAAAAAGCGCCGCACCACCACCGGGTGGGCTCGAACCTCCAACCTTTCGGTTAACAGCCGATCGCGCTAGCCAATTGCGCCACGGAGACAGTCGTGCTCCACTCTCACCACCATCAGAACATATCTTCAAAGCTATCAGCCCAAAGAAAAAAAGCGCCGCACCACCACCGGGTGGGCTCGAACCTCCAACCTTTCGGTTAACAGCCGATCGCGCTAGCCAATTGCGCCACGGAGACAGTCCTGCTCCACTCTCACCACCATCAGAACATATCTTCAAAGCTATCAGCCCAAAGAAAAAAAGCGCCGCACCACCACCGGGTGGGCTCGAACCTCCAACCTTTCGGTTAACAGCCGATCGCGCTAGCCAATTGCGGCACGGAGACAGTCCTGCTCCACTCTCACCACCATCAGAACATATCTTCAAAGCTATCAGCCCAAAGAAAAAAAGCGCCGCACCACCACCGGGTGGGCTCGAACCTCCAACCTTTCGGTTAACAGCCGATCGCGCTAGCCAACTTGCGCCACGGAGACAGTCCTGCTCTACTCTCACCACCATCAGAACATTATCTTCAAAGCTATCAGCCCAAAGAAAAAAAAGCGCAGCACACCTACCGGGTGGGCTCGAACCTCCAACCTTTCGGTTAACAGCCGATCGCGCTAGCCAATTGCGCCACGGAGACAGTCTGCTCCACTCTCACCACCATCAGAACATATCTTCAAAGCTATCAGCCCAAAGAAAAAAAGCACCGCACCACCACCGGGCAGGGCTCGAACCTCCAACTTTTCGGGTTAACAGCCGATCGCGCTAGCCAATTGCTCCACGAGACAGTCCTGCTCCACTCTCACCACCATCAGAACATTTCTTCAAGCTATCAGCCCACAAAAAAAAAGCCGCCGCACCACCACCGGGTGGGCTCGAACCTCCACCTTTCGGTTAACAGCCGATCGCGCTAGCCAATTGCGCCACGGAGACAGTCGTGCTCCACTCTCACCACCAGCAGACATATCTTCTAAGCTATCAGCGCAAAGAAAAAAAAGCGCCGCACCACCACCGGGTGGGCTCGAACCTCCAACCTTTTCGGTAACAGCCGATCGCGCTAGCCAAGTTGCGGCACGGAGACAGTCCTGCTCCACTCTCACCACCATCAGAACATATCTTCAAAGCTATCAGCCCACAGAAAAAAAAGCGCCGCACCACCATCGGGTGGGCTCGTACCTCCAACATTTCGGTTAACAGCCGATAGCGCTAGCCAATTGCGCCACGGAGACAGTCGCGCTCCACTCTCACCACCCTCAGTACATATCTTCAAAGCTATCAGCCCAAAGAAAAAAAAGCGCCGCACCACCACCGGGTGGGCTCGAACCTCCGACCTTTCGGTTAACAGCCGATCGCGCTAGCCAATTGCGCCCCGGAGACAGTCCTGCTCCACTCTCACCACCATCAGAACATATCTTCAAAGCTATCAGCCCAAAGAAAAAAGCACCGCACCACCACCGGGTGGGCTCGAACCTCCAACCTTTCGGTTAACAGCCGATCGCGCTAGCCTATTGCGCCACGGAGAGAGTCCTGCTCCACTCTCACCACCATCAGAACATAGCTTCAAAACTATCAGCCCAAAAAAAAGCGCCGCACCACCACCGGGTGGGCTCGAAACTCCAACCTTTCGGTTAACAGCCGATCGCACTAGCCAATTGCGCCACGAAGACAGTTCTGCTCCACTCTCACCACCATCAAAACATATCTTCAAAGCTATCAGCCCAAAGAAAAAAAGCGACGCACCACCACCGCGTGGGCTCGAACCTCCAAGCTTTCGGTTAACAGCCGATCGCGCTAGCCAACTTGGCCAAGGAGACAGTCGTGCTCCACTCTCACCACCATCAGAACATATCTTCAAAGCTTTCAGCCCAAAAAAAGAAGCACCGCACCTCCACCAGGTTGGCTCGAACCTCCAACCTTTCGGTTAACAGCCGATCGCGCTAGCCAATTGCGCCACGGAGACAGTCGTGCTGCAGTGTCCCCACCATCAGAACATGTCTTCAAAGCTATCAGATCAAAGAAAAAAGCAACACACCACTCCCGGGAGGGCTCGAACCTCCAACTTTTCGGTTGAGAGCCGATCATGCTGGCCAATCGCGCCACGAAGACAGTCGTGCTCCACTCTCTCCACCATTAGAACATAACTTCAAAGCTATCAGCCCAAAGAAAGAAAAGTGCCGCACCACCACCAGGTGGGCTCGAACCTCCAACTTTTCGGTTAACAGCCGATCGCGCTAGCCGATTCCGCCACGGAGACAGTCGTGCTCCACTCTCACCACCATCAGAACATATCTTCAAAGCTATAAGCGCAAAGCAAAAAGCAACACACCACTCCCGGGAAGGCTCGGAACTCCAACCTTTCGGTTAACAGCCGATCGCGCTAGCCAATTGCGCCACGGAGACAGTCGTGCTCCACTCTCACCACCATCAGAACATATCTTCAAAGCTATGAGCCCAAAGAAAAAAAAGCGCCGCACCTCCACCGGGTGGGTTGGAACCTCAACCTTTCGGTTAACAGCGAACGCGCTAGCCAATTGCGCCACGGAGGACAGTCCTGCTCCACTCTCACCACCATCAGAACATATCTTCAAAGCTATCAGCCCAAAGCAAAAAAGCAACACACCACACCCGGGAGGGCTCGAAAGTCCAACTTTTCGGTCAACAGCGGATCGCGCTAGCGAATTGCGCCACGGAGGCAGTCCTGCTCCAGTGTTACCACCATCAGAACATATCTTCAAAGCTATGAGCCCAAAGAAAAAAAAGCGCCGCACCTCCACCGGGTGGGTTGGAACCTTCAACCTTTCGGTTAACAGCGAACGCGCTAGCCAATTGCGCGACGGAGACAGTCCTGCTCCACTCTCACCACCATCAGAACATATCTTCAAAGCTATCAGCCCAAAGAAAAAGAAGCGCCGCACCACCACCGGGTGGGCTCGAACCTCCAACCTTTCGGTTAACAGCCGATCGCGCCAGCCAACTGCGCCACGGAGACAGTCGTGCTCCACTCTCACCACCATCAGAACACATCGTCAAAGCTATCAGCGCAAAGAAAAAAGCAACACACCTGTCCCGGGAGGGCTCGAAACTCCAACCTTTCAGTCAACAGCCGATCGCGCTAGCCAATTGCGCCACGGAGAGAGTCCTGCTCTACTCTCACCACCATCAGAACATATCTTCAAAGCTATCAGCCCAAAGAAAAAAAAGCAACACACCACTCCCGGGAGGGCTCGAACCTCCAAATTTTCGGTTAACAGCCGATCGCGCTAGCCAATTGCTCCACGGAGACAGTCCTGCTCCACTCTCACCACCATCAGAACATATCTTCAAAGCTATCAGCCCAAAGAAAAAAAGCGCCGCACCACCACCGGGTGGGCTCGAACCTCCAACCTTTCGGTTAACAGCCGATCGCGCTAGCCAATTGCGCCACGGAGACAGTCGTGCTCCACTCTCACCACCATCAGAACATATCTTCAAAGCTATCAGCCCAAAGAAAAAAAGCACAGCACCACCACCGGGATGGGCTCGAACCTCCAACCTTTCGGTTAACAGCCGATCGCGCTAGCCAATTGCGCCACGGAGACAGTCGTGCTCCACTCTCACCACCATCAGAACATATCTTCAAAGCTATCAGCCGCAAAGAAAAAAAAGCGCCGCACCACCACCGGGTGGGCTCGAACCTCCAACCTTTCGGTTAACAGCCGATCGCGCTAGCCAATTGCGCCACGGAGACAGTCCTGCTCCACTCTCACCACCATCAGAACATATCTTCAAAGCTATCAGCCCAAGAAAAAAAGCGCCGCACCACCACCGGGTGGGCTCGAACCTCAACCTTTCGGTTAACAGCCGATCGCGCTAGCCAATTGCTGCACGGAGACAGTCCTGCTCCACTCTCACCACCATCAGAACATATCTTCAAAGCTATCAGCCCAACAGAAAAAAAAGCGCCGCACCACCACCGGGTGGGCTCGAACCTCCAACCTTTCGGTTAACAGCCGATCGCGCTAGCCAATTGCGCCACGGAGACAGTCCTGCTCCACTCTCACCACATCAGAAAATATCTTCAAAGCTATCAGCTCAAAGAAAAAAAGCGCCGCACCACCACGGGTGGGCTCGAACTCCAACCTTTCGGTTAACAGCCGATCGCGCTAGCCATTGCGCCACGGAGACAGTCTTGCTCCACTCTCACCACCATCAGAACATATCTTCAAAGCTATCAGCCCAAAGAAAAAAAGCGCCGCACACCACCGGGTGGGCTCGAACCTCCAACCTTTCGGTTAACAGCCGATCGCGCTAGCCAATTGCGCCACGGAGACAGTCCTGCTCCACTCCACCACCATCAGAACATATCTTCAAAGCTATCAGCGCCAAAGAAAAAAAAGGCAACACAACCACTCCCGTGAGGGCTCGAACCTCCAACCTTTCGGTTAACAGCCGATCTCGCTAGCCAATTGCTGCCACGAAGACAGTCCTGCTCCACTCTCACCACCATTCGAACATATCTTCAAAGCTATCAGCCCAAAGAAAAAAAAGCGCCGCACCACCACCGGGTGGGCTCGAACCTCCAACCTTTCGGTTAACAGCCGATCGCGCTAGCCAATTGCGCCACGGAGACAGTCGTGCTCCACTCTCACCACCATCAGAACATATCTTCAAAGCTATCAGCGCAAAGAAAAAAGCAACACACCACTCCCGGGAGGGCTCGAACCTCCAACATTTCGGTTAACAGCCGATCGCGCTAGCCAATTGCGCCACGGAGACAGTCCTGCTCCACTTTCACCCACCATCAAGACATATCTTCAAAGCTATCAGCCAAAGAAAAAAAAGCGCGCACCACCACCGGGTGGGCTCGAACCTCCAACCTTTCGGTTAACAGCCGAGCGCGCTAGCCCATTTGCGCCACGGAGACAGTCCTGCTCCACTCTCACCACCATCAGAACATATCTTCAAAGCTATCAGCCCCAAAGAAAAAAAGCGCCGCACCACCACCGGGTGGGCTCGAACTCCAACCTTTCGGTTAACAGCCCGATCGCGCTAGCCACATTGCGCCACGGAGACAGTCGTGCTCCACTCTCACCACCCTCAGAACATAATCTTCAAAGCTATCGCGCAAAGAAAAAAGCACCACACCACTCCGGGAGGGCTCGAACCTCCAACCTTTCGGTTAACAGCCGATCGCGCTAGCCAATTGCGCCACGGAGACAGTCCTGCTCCACTCTCACCACATCAGAACATATCTTCAAAGCTATCAGCCAAAGAAAAAAAGCGCCGCACCCACACAGGGTGGCTCGAAACTTCAACCTTTCGGTAACAGCGATCGCGCTAGCCAATTGCGCCAGGGAGACCAGTCTGCTCCGCTCTCACCACCATCAGAACATATCTTACAGCCATCAGTCACAAGAAAAAAAAGCGCCACACCACCACCGGGTAGGCTCGAACCTCCAACCTTTCGGTGAACAGCCGATCGCGCTACCCAATTTGCGCCACGGAGACAGTCGTGCCCCACTTTCACCACCATCAGAAATATCTTCCAAGCTATCAGCACAAAGAGAAAAGCAACGCAACCACTCCCGGGAGGGCTCGAAACTCAGCCTTTCGGTTAACAGCCGATCGTGCTAGCCAAGTGGCGCCACAGAGAGAGTCCTGCTCCACTCTCACCACCATCAGAACATATCTTCAAAGCTATCAGCCCAAAGAAGAAAAAGCGCCCCGCACCACCACCGGGTGGGCTCGAACCTCCAACCTTTCGGTTAAGAGCCGATGCCGCTAGCCATTTGCGCCACTGGAGACAGTCGTGCTCCACTCTCACCACCATCAGAACATATCTTCAAAGCTATCAGCCCAAGAAAAAAAGCGCCGCACCACCACCGGGTGGGCTCGAACCTCCAACCTTTCGGTTAACAGCCGATCGCGCTAGCCAATTGCGCCACGGAGACAGTCGTGCTCCACTCTCACCACCATCAAACATATCTCAAAGCTATCAGCCCAAAGAAAAAAAGCGCCGCACCACCACCGGGAGGGCTCGAACCTCCAACCTTTTCGGTTAACAGCCGATCGCGCTAGCCAATTGCGCACGGAGACAGTCCGTGCTCCACTTCTCACCACCATCAGAACATATCTTCAAAGCTATCAGCGCAAAGAAAAAAGCACACACCACTCCGGGAGGGCTCGAACTCCAACCTTTCGGTTAACAGCCGATCGCGCTAGCCAATGCGCCACGGAGACAGTCCTGCTCCACTCTCACCACCATCAGAACATATCTTCAAAGCTATCAGCCGCAAAGAAAAAAGCGCCGCACACCACCCGGGTGGGCTCAAACTCCACCTTCGGTTAACAGCCGATCGCGCTAGCCAATTGCGCCACGGAGACAGTCTGCTCCACTCTCACCACCATCAGAACATATCTTCAAAGCTATCAGCCCAAAGAAAAAAAAGCAGCCGCACCACCACCGGGTGGGCTCGAACCTCCAACCTTTCGGTTAACAGCCGATCGCGCTAGCCAATTGCGCCACGGAGACAGTCGTGCTCCACTCTCACCACCATCAGAACATATCTTCAAAGCTATCAGCGCAAAGAAAAAAGCAACACACCACTCCCGGAGGGCTCGAAACTCCAACCTTTCGGTAACAGCCGATCGCGCTAGCCAATTGCGCCACGGAGACAGTCCTGCTCCACTCTCACCACCATCAGAACATATCTTCAAAGCTATCAGCCTCAAAGAAAAAAAAGCGCCGCACCACCACCGGGTGGGCTCGAACCTCCAACCTTTCGGTTAACAGCCGATCGCGCTAGCCAATTGCGCCACGGAGACAGTCGTGCTCACTCTCAACCACCGTAAGAACATTTCTTCAGAGCTATCAGCACCAAAGAAAAAAAGCGCCGCCACACCACCGGGTGGGCTCGAACCTCCACATTTTCGGTTAACAGCTGATCGCGCTAGCCATTGCGCCACGGAGACAGTACTGCCTCCACTTTCACCACCATCAGAACTATCTTCAAAGCTATCAGCCAAAGAAAAAAAAGCGCCGCACCAACCACCGGGTGGCTCGAACTCCAACCTTTCGGTTAAACAGCCCGATCGCGCTAGCCAATTGCGCCACGGAAGACAGTCCGTGCCCACTCTCACCACCATCAGAACATATCTTAAAAGCTATCAGCGCAAAGAAAAAAAGCGAACCACCGTCCCCGGAGGGGCTCGAAACTCCACCCTTTCGGTTAACAGCCGATCGCGCTAGCCAATTGCGCCACGGAGACAGTCCGTGCTCCACTCTCACCACAATCAGAACTTATCTTCAAGCTATCAGCGCAATAGAAAAAAGCAACACACCACTCGGGTGGCTCGAAACCTCAACCTTTCGGTAACAGCCGATCGCGCTAGCCAATTGCGCCACGGAGACAGTCTTGCTCCACTCTCACCACCATCAGAACATATCTTCAAAGCTATCAGCCCAAAGAAAAAAAAGCGCCACACCACCACCGGGTAGGCTCGAACCTCCAACCTTTCGGTTAACAGCCGATCGCGCTAGCCAATTGCGCCACGGAGACAGTCGTGCTCCACTTCACCACCATCAGAACATATCTTCAAAGCTATCAGCACAAAGAAAAAAGCGCCGCACCACCACCCGGGGGGCTCGAACTCCAAGCCTTTCGGTTAACAGCCGATCGCGCTAGCCAATTGCGCCACAGGAGACAGTCCTGCTCCACTCTCACCACCATCAGAACATATCTTCAAAGCTATCAGCCCAAAGAAAAAAAGCGCCGCACCACCACCGGGTGGGCTCGAACCTCCAACCTTTTCGGTTAACAGCGATCGCGCTAGCCATATTGCGCCACGGAGACAGTCGTGCTCCACTCTCACCACCTTCAGAACATTTCTTCAGAGCTATCAGCCCCAAGAATAAAAACGCCCGCACCACCACCGGGTGGGCTCGAACCTCCAACCTTTCGGTTAACAGCTGATCGGGCTAGCCAATTGCGCCATGGAGACAGTCGTGCCCCACTTTCACCACCATCAAACATATCTTAAAGCTATCAGCGCAAAGAAAAAAGCAACGCACCACTCCCGGGAGGGCTCGAACCTCCAACCTTTCGGTTAACAGCTGATCGGGCTAGCCAATTGCGCCATGGAGACAGTCGTGCCCACTTTCACCACCATCAGAACATATCTTAAAAGCTATCAGCGCCAAAGATAAAAGCAACGCACCACTCCCGGGAGGGCTCGAAACTCCAACCTTTTGGTTAACAGCCGACCCCGCTAGCCAATTGCGCCACGGAGACAGTCCTGCTCCACTCTCACCACAATTAGAACGTATCTTCAAAGCTATCAGCCCAAACAAAAAAAAGCGCCGCACCACCACCGGGTGGGCTCGAACCTCCCACCTTTCGGTTAACAGCCGATCGCGCGAGTCAATTGCGCCACGGAGACAGTCGTGCTCTACTCTCACCACCATCAGAACATATCTTCAAAGCTATCAGCGCAAAGAAAAAAGCAACACACCACTCCCGGGAGGGCTCGGAACTCCAACCTTTCGGTTAACAGCTGATCGCGCTTGCCCATTGCGCCACGGAGACAGTCCTGCTCCACTCTCACCACCAGTAGAACATATCTTCAAAGCTATCAGCCCAAAGAAAAAAAAGGCACCGCGCCACCACCGGGTGGGCTCGAACCTCCAACCTTTCGGTTAACAGCTGATCGCGCTAGCCAATTGCGCCACGGAGACAGTCGTGCTCTACTCTCACCACCATCAGAACATATCTTCAAGCTATCAGCGCAAAGAAAAAAGCAACACACCACTCCCGGGAGGGCTCGGAACTCCAACCTTTCGGTTAAAGCCGATCGCGCTAGCCCATTGCGCCACGGAGACAGCCTGCTCCACTCTCACCACCATCAGAAGATATCTTCAAAGCTATCAGCCCAAAGAAAAAAGAAGCACCGAACCTCCACCAGGTTGGCTCGAACCTCCAACGTTTCGGTTAACAGCCGATCGCGCTAGCCAATTGCGCCACGGAGACAGTCGTGCTCCACTTTCACCACCATCAGAACATCTTCAAAGCTATCAGCGCAAAGAAAAAGCAACACACCACTCCCGGGAGGGCTCAAACCTAAACTTTTCGGTTAACAGCCGATCATTCTGGCCAATTGCGCCACGAAGACAGTCCTGCTCCACTCTCTCCACCATTAGAACATAACTTCAAAGCTATCAGCCCAAAGAAAAAAAAGCGCCGCACCACCACCGGGTGGGCTCGAAACTCCAACCTGTCAGTTAACAGCCGATCGCGCTAGCCAATTGCGCCACGGAGACAGTTCTGCTCCACTCTCACCACCATCAGAACATATCTTCAAAGCTATCAGCCCAAAGAAAAAAAAGCGCCGCACGACCACCGGGTGGGCTCGAACCTCCAACTTTTCGGTTAACAGCCGATCGCGCTAGCCAATTGCGCCACGGAGACAGTCGTGCTCCACGCTCACCACCACCAGAACATATCTTCAAAGCTATAAGCGCAAAAAAAAAGCAACACACCACTCCCGGGAGGGCTCAAAACTGCAACCTTTCGGTCAACAGCCGATCGCGCTAGCCAATTGCGCCACGGAGACAGTTCTGCTCCACTCTCACCACCATCAGAACATATCTTCAAAGCTATCAGTCCAAAGAAAAAAAAGCGCCACACCACCACCGGGTAGGCTCGAACCTCCAACCTTTCGGTGAACAGCCGATCGCGCTACCCAATTGCGCCACGGAGACAGTCGTGCCCCACTTTCACCACCATCAGAACATATCTTCCAAGCTATCAGCACAAAGAGAAAAGCAACGCACCACTCCCGGGAGGGCTCGAAACTCCAGCCTTTCGGTTAACAGCCGATCGTGCTAGCCAAGTGCGCCACAGAGACAGTCCTGCTCCACTCTCACCACCATCAGAACATATCTTCAAAGCTATCAGCCTGTGATGCGATGGTGATGCGACTGGTGCGCGTAATTGTGAATGATTGAAAAGTGCGCGAAATTAAAGGATGACCGAGTGCACGTGCTGGGTCGCCTGAACAACGACGACGCCGAGGACCGGTACACGTGAGAGCGTGGAGCGCAAGCATCCAAGACCAAAGCAAACAAGGGCCAATGGCTGATCACCACGGAGTTTTGAAAGGCCAATCGGGACGAGACAAGTGTGCCCCAGAGGAAGCCAATCCTGAAGGGCAAAGAGCTAGTAGTTCGAGGTGAACGAGGCAAGAGGAAGGTCACAGCTGGAGCTGAAGACAGGCAGTCGGGTGGCAGACCTGAGCCTTCTGGACTTCACCCGGTCTGGACCTCCGGACAACGCCTTCCAGGACGGCGAGCTGCCTCAACGGTCGAGACCAAGGCCTGCAGATTCCGGTGCGGGTTGCAGCAACGGCAGTTCGGGTCACGGGGCCTGAAGCCTTGCAACCAGCCACCTCATCGGGCGAATCTGGGCCGCCACAGGCATCACCGAGCGAGTCCCCATTCCATCGTCGCCGCCAGCGAGCATCGGTACACGCCGTCGCCACCATTACAGCAGCAACGTTTTGGTGAGATCGAACTTGCTCTCTTCCCTGCACCGCCGAATCACCGCGTCAGAACTGCATCATGTAGCTGTGACTTTTCCGTCGGCAGTTTCGGGACTTTAGATGTTTGTTTTCCTCTAAACCCGCTTTTAGCCAGCTACTATTTCTTGTAGGTTGTGTTTGAGTTTGCTTCAGTTCTGCAGTAAATGTTTAGGTGTTGTTTGTTAAGCAAACGGCTTTGTCCTTATTAGAAAAACTCTCCTGGGGCTCAACCAGGAGAAACAAATCAGCAACAAGAACCCGCATCACAAACTGGCGTCCGCAGCGACAGGACAAAGCCGTTGGTTTGACACCTTCATTTATGACGCGGTTGACATCATGTCGAATATGCGAGAGCTAATGGCCTTGGCGGATCGCATGGGAATTGATGGGGCGGATTTTAAAGCATGGTACGAGGAGAAGGAGGCACGAGCACGAGAGGAACGGGCTGCGGAACGAGAAGCTCGAAAGGAACAGTTGGAAGGAGACGCAGGCCAAGAAGGAGCAGCTTGAGCTCGAGACGCGCGAAAAAGAAAAACAGCTCGAACTGGAGACACGCGCAAAGAAGGAGCAGCTGGAATTAGAGAACCAAAACCTGCAACTGCGTCTTAGACTTGCCGAAGCTGAGAATAGCCGTGTAGAGACAAGAACTGTTGACTCAGCACCAGCTCAGCACAAGAAAGGGTGTTTCATGCAGCGTGAATCCTCATAAGTTGATACCGGGATTTAATGAAAGCCGGGACGACTTGGACGCCTATTTAAAAAGGTTCGAGAGAGTCGCCATCGGTCAAGAATGGCCTAGGGACAAAGGGCCACAGCTTTAAGTTTATGTTTGAGCGGAGAAGCCTTAAAGGTGTTTGGAAGACTTTCGCCGGAGACAGTCCTGCTCCACTCTCACCACCATCAGAACATATCTTCAAAGCTATCAGCCCAAAGAAAAAAAAGCGCCGCACCACCACCGGGTGGGCTCGAACCTCCAACCTTTCGGTTAAGAGCCGATGCCGCTAGCCATTTGCGCCACGGAGACAGTCGTGCTCCACTCT
Source organism: Rhipicephalus microplus (assembly GCF_013339725.1). Taxonomy (NCBI): domain Eukaryota; kingdom Metazoa; phylum Arthropoda; class Arachnida; order Ixodida; family Ixodidae; genus Rhipicephalus; species Rhipicephalus microplus. The sequence continues at coordinate 22,095 of NW_023613098.1, forward strand.
CACCACCGTCAGAACATTTCTTCAGAGCTATCAGCCCCAAGAAATAAAAACGCCGCACCACCACCGGGTGGGCTCGAACCTCCAACCTTTCGGTTAACAGCTGATCGGGCTAGCCAATTGCGCCATGGAGACAGTCGTGCCCCACTTTCACCACCATCACAACATATCTTAAAAGCTATCAGCGCAAAGGAAAAAGCAACGCACCACTCCGGGAGGGCTCGAACCTCCAACCTTTCGGTTAACAGCTGATCGGGCTAGCCAATTGCGCAACGGAGACAGTCGTGCCCCACTTTCACCACCATCAGAACATATCTTAAAAGCTATCAGCGCAAAGAAAAAAGCAACGCACCACTCCCGGGAGGGCTCGAAACTCCAACCTTTCGGTTAACAGCCGACCCCGCTAGCCAATTGCGCCACGGAGACAGTCCTGCTCCACTCTCACCACCATTAGAACGTATCTTCAAAGCTATCAGCCCAAAGAAAAAAAGCGCCGCACCACCACCGGGTGGGCTCGAACCTCCAACTTTCGGTTAACAGCCGATCGCGCTAGCCAATTGCGCCACGGAGACAGTCGTGCTCCACTCTCAACACCCGTCAGAACATATCTTCAAAGCTATCAGCGCAAAGAAAAAAAGCAACACACCACTCCCGGAGGGCTCGAAACTCCAACCTTTCGGTTAACAGCCGATCGCGCTAGCCAATTGCGCCACGGAGACAGTCCTGCTCCACTCTCACCACCATCAGAACATATCTTCAAAGCTATCAGCCCAAAAAAAAAAGGCACCGCGCCACCACCGGGTGGGCTCGAACCTCCAACCTTTCGGTTAACAGCTGATCGCGCTAGCCAATTGCGCCACGGAGACAGTCGTGCTCTACTCTCACCACCATCAGAACATATCTTCAAAGCTATCAGCGCAAAGAAAAAAGCAACACACCACTCCCGGGAGGGCTCGGAACTCCAACCTTTCGGTTAAAAGCCGATCGCGCTAGCCCATTGCGCCACGGAGACAGCCTTGCTCCACTCTCACCACCATCAGAAGATATCTTCAAAGCTATCAGCCCAAAGAAAAAGAAGCACCGAACCTCCACCAGGTTGGCTCGAACCTCCAACCTTTCGGTTAACAGCCGATCGCGCTAGCCAATTGCGCCACGGAGACAGTCGTGCTCCACTTTCACCACCATCAGAACATCTTCAAAGCTATCAGCGCAAAGAAAAAAGCAACACACCACTCCCGGGAGGGCTCGAAACTGCAACCTTTCGGTTAACAGCCGATCGCGCTAGCCAATTGCGCCACGGAGACAGTCCTGCTCCACTCTCACCACCATCAGAACATATCTTCAAAGCTATCAGCCTAAAGAAAAAAAAGCGCCGCACCACCACCGGGTGGGCTCGAACCTCCAACCTTTCGGTTAAGAGCCGATGCCGCTAGCCATTTGCGCCACGGAGACAGTCGTGCTCCACTCTCACCACGTCAGAACATTTCTTCAGAGCTATCAGCCCAAAGAAATAAAAACGCCGCACCACCACCGCGTGGGCTCGAACCTTCAACCTTTCGCTTAACAGCTGATCGGGCTAGCCAATTGCGCCACGGAGACAGTCGTGCCCCACTTTCACCACCATCAGAACATATCTTCAAAGCTATCAGCGCAAAGAAAAAGCAACGCACCACTCCCGGGAGGGCTCGAACTCCAAACCTTTCGGTTAACAGCCGATCGCGCTAGCCAATTGCGCCACTGGAGACAGTCTGCTCCCTCTCACCACCATCAGAACATATCTTCAAAGCTATCAGCCCAAAGAAAAAAAGTCGCCGCACCACAACCGGGTGGGCTCGAACCTCCAACCTTTCGGTTAACAGCCGATCACGCTAGCCACTTTGCGCCACGGAGACAGTCGTGCTCCACTCTCACCACCATCAGAACATATCTTCAAAGCTATCAGCCAAAGAAAAAAAGCGCCGCACCACCACGGGTGGGCTCGAACCTCCAACCTTTCGGTTAACAGCCGATCGCGCTAGCCAATTGCGCCACGGAGACAGTCCTGCTCCACTCTCACCACCATCAGAACAATCTTCAAAGCTATCAGCGCAAAGGAAAAAAGCGCAGCACCACCACTCCGGTGGGCTCGAACCTCCAACCTTTCGGTTAACAGCCGATCGCGCTAGCCAATTGCGCCACGGAGACAGTCGTGCTCCACTCTCACCACCATCAGAACATATCTTCAAAGCTATCAGCGCCAAAGAAAAAAAGCGCCACACCACCACCGGGTGGGCTCGAAACCTCCAACCTTCGGTAACAGCCGATCGCGCTAGCCAATTGCGCCACGGAGACAGTCGTGCTCCACTCTCACCACCATCAGAAGACATCTTCAAAGCTATCAGCGCAAAGAAAAAAGCAACACACCACTCCCGGGAGGGCTCGAAACCTGCAACTCTTTCGGTTAACAGCCGATCGCTCTAGCCAATTGCGCCACGGAGACAGTCCTGCTCCACTCTCACCACCATCAGAACATATCTTCAAAGCTATCAGCCCAAAGAAAAAAAAGCGCCGCACCACCACCGGGTGGGCTCGAAACTCCAACCTTTCGGTTAACAGCCGATCGCGCTAGCCAATTGCGCCACGGAGACAGTCTGCTCCACTCTCACCACCATCAGAACATATCTTCAAAGCTATCAGCCCAAAGAAAAAAAAGCGCCGCACCACCACCGGGTGGGCTCGAACTCCAACCTTTTCGGTTAACAGCCGATCGCGCTAGCCAATTGCGCCACGGAGACAGTCGTGCTCCACGCTCACCACCATCAGAACATATCTTCAAAGCTATCAGCGCAAAGAAAAAGCAACACACCACTCCGGGAGGGCTCAAAACCTGCAACCTTTCGGTCAACAGCCGATCGCGCTAGCCAATTGCGCGCGGGAGACAGTCCTGCCTCCAGCTGTCACCACAATCAGAACATAATCTTCAAAGCTATCAAATCAAAGAAAAAAACGCGCACCACCACCGGGTGGGCTGGAACCTCCAACCTTTCGGTTAACAGCGATCGCGCTAGCCAATTGCGCGACGGAGACAGTCGTGCTCCACTCTCACCACCGTCAGAACATTTCTTCAGAGCTATCAGCCAGAAAAAAAACGCCGCACCACCACGGGTGGGCTCGAAGCTCGAACCTTTCGGTTAACAGCTGATCGGGCTAGCCAATTGCGCCATGGAGACAGTCGTTGCCCACTTCACCACCATCACAACATCTCTTAAAGCTATCAGCGCAAAGCAAAAAGCAACGCACCACTCCCGGGAGGGCTCGAACCTCCAACCTTTCGGTTAACAGCTGATCGGGCTAGCCAATTGCGCCATGGAGACAGTCGTGCCCCACTTTCACCACCATCAGAACATATCTTAAAAGCTATCAGCGCAAAGAAAAAAGCAACGCACCACTCCCGGGAGGGCTCGAAACTCAAACGTTTTGGTTAACAGCCGACCCCGCTAGCCAATTGCGCCACGGAGACAGTCCTGCTCCACTCTCACCACAATTAAAACGTATCTTCAAAGCTATCAGCCCAAACAAAAAAAAGCGCCGCACCACCACCGGGTGGGCTCGAACCTCCCACCTTTCGGTTAACAGCCGATCGCGCTAGTCAATTGCGCCAAGGAGACAGTCGTGCTCCACTCTCACCACCATCAGAACATATCTTCAAAGCTATCAGCGCAAAGAAAAAAGCAACACACCACTCCCGGGAGGGCTCGGAACTCCAACCTTTCGGTTAACAGCCGATCGCGCTAGCCCATTGCGCCACGGAGACAGTCTTGCTCCACTCTCACCACCGTCATAACATATCTTCAAAGCTATCAGCGCAAAGAAAAAAGCAGCACACCACTCCCGGGAGGTCTCGAAGCTCCAACCTTTCGGTTAACAGCCGATCGCGCTAGCCAATTGCGCCACGGAGACAGTCCTGCTCCACTCTCACCACCAGTAGAACATATCTTCAAAGCTATCAGCCCAAAGAAAAAAAAGGCACCGCACCACCACCGGGTGGGCTCGAACCTCCAACCTTTCGGTTAACAGCTGATCGCGCTAGCCAATTGCGCCACGGAGACAATCGTGCTCTACTCTCACCACCATCAGAACATATCTTCAAAGCTATCAGCGCAAAGAAAAAAGCAACACACCACTCCCGGGAGGGCTCGGAACTCCAACCTTTCGGTTAACAGCCGATCGCGCTAGCCCATTGCGCCACGGAGACAGCCTTGCTCCACTCTCACCACCATCAGAACATATCTTCAAAGCTATCAGCCCAAAGAAAAAGAAGCACCGAACCTCCACCAGGTTGGCTCGAACCTCCAACCCTCGGTTAACAGCCGATCGCGCTAGCCAATTGCGCCACGGAGACAGTCCGTGCTCCACTTTCACCACCATCAGAACATCTTCAAAACTATCAGCGCAAAGAAAAAAGCAACACACCACTCCCGGGAGGGCTCGCACCTCCAACTTTTCGGTTAACAGCTGATCATTCTGGCCAATTGCGCCACGAAGACAGTCCTGCTCCACTCTCTCCACCATTAGAACATAACTTCAAAGCTATCAGCCCAAAGAAAAAAAAAGCACCGCACCACCACCGGGTGGGCTCGAAACTCCAACCTTTCGGTTAACAGCCGATCGCGCTAGCCAATTGCGCCACGGAGACAGTTCTGCTCCACTCTCACCACCATCAGAACATATCTTCAAAGCTATCAGCGCAAAGAAAAAAGCAACACACCAGTCCCGGGAGGGCTCGAAACTCCAGCCTTTCGGTTAACAGCCGATCGCGCTAGCCAATTGCGCCACAGAGACAGTCCTGCTCCACTCTCACCACCATCAGAACATATCTTCAAAGCTATCAGCCCAAAGAAAAAAAAGCGCCCCACCACCACCGGGTGGGCTCGAACCTCCAACCTTTCGGTTAAGAGCCGATGCCGCTAGCCATTTGCGCCACGGAGACAGTCGTGCTCCACTCTCACCACCGTCAGAACATTTCTTCAGAGCTATCAGCCCAAAGAAATAAAAACGCCGCACCACCATCGGGTGGGCTCGAACCTCCAACCTTTCGGTTAACAGCTGATCGGGCTAGCCAATTGCGCCATGGAGACAGTCGTGCCACACTTTCACCACCATCACAACATATCTTAAAAGCTATCAGCGCAAAGAAAAAAGCAACGCACCACTCCCGGGAGGGCTCGAACCTCCAAACTTTCGGTTAACAGCTGATCGGGCTAGCCAATTGCGCCTTGGAGACAGTCGTGCCTAACTTTCACCACCATCAGAACATATCTTAAAAGCTATCAGCGCAAAGAAAAAAGCAACGCACCACTCCCGGGAGGGCTCGAAACTCCAACCTTTCGGTTAACAGCCGACCCCGCTAGCCAACTGCGCCACGGAGACAGTGCTGCTCCACTCTCACCACAATTAGAACGTATCTTCAAAGCTATCAGCCCAAAGAAAAAAAAGAGCCGCACCACCACCGGGTGGGCTCGAACCTCCAACTTTTCGGTTAACAGCCGATCGCGCTAGCCAATTGCGCCACGGAGACAGTCGTGCTCCACTCTCACTACCGTCAGAACATATCTTCAAAGCTATCAGCGCAAAGAAAAAAGCAGCACACCACTCCCGGGAGGTCACGAAGCTACATCCTTTCGGTTAACAGCCGATCGCGCTAGCCAATTGCACCACGGAGACAGTCCTGCTCCACTCTCACCACCAGTAGAACATATCTTCAAAGCTATCAGCCCAAAGAAAAAAAAGATCCGCACCACCACCGGGTGGGCTCGAACGTTCCACCTTTCGGTTAACAGCCGATCGCACTAGCCAATTGCGCCACGGAGACAGTCGTGCTCTACTCTCACCACCATCAGAACATATCTTCAAAGCTATCAGCGCAAAGAAAAAAGCAGCACACCACTCCCGGGAGGGCTCGGAACTCCAACCTTTCGGTTAACAGCCGATCGCGCTAGCCAATTGCGCCACGGAGACAGTCGTGCTCTACTCTCACCACCATCAGAACATATCTTCAAAGCTATAAGCGCAAAAAAACCAACACACCACTCCCGGGAGGGATCGGAACTCCAACCTTTCGGTTAACAGCCGATCGCGCTAGCCCATTGCGCCACGGAGACAGCCTTGCTCCACTCTCACCACCATCAGAACATATCTTCAAAGCTATCAGCCCAAAGAAAAAGAAGCACCGAACCTCCACCAGGTTGGCTCGAACCTCCAACGTTTCGGTTAACAGCCGATCGCGCTAGCCAATTGCGCCACGGAGACAGTCGTGCTCCACTTTCACCACCATCAGAACATATCTTCAAAGCTATCAGCCCAAAGAAAAAAGAGCGCCGCACCACCACGGTGGGCTCAAACCTCCGACCTTTCGGTTAACAGCCGATCGCGCTAGCCAATTGCGCCACGGAGACAGTCGTGCTCCACGCTCACCACCACCAGACATATCTTCAAAGCTATAAGCGCAAAAAAGCAACAACACACCACTCCCGGGAGGGCTCGAAACTGCAACCTTTCGGTCAACAGCCGATCGCGCTAGCCAATTGCGCCACGGAGACAGTCCTGCTCCAGTGTCACCACATTCAGAACATATCTTCAAAGCTATCAGATCAAAGAAAAAAACGCGCACCACCACCGGGTGGGCTGGAACCTCCAACCTTCCGGTTAACAGCGATCGCGCTAGCCAATCAGCCCAATGAAAAAAAAGCGCCGCACCACCACCGGGTGGGCTTGAACCTCCAACCTTTCGGTTAACAGCCGATCGCGCTAGCCAACTGCGCCACGGAGACAGTCGTGCTCCACTCTCACCACCATCAGAACATATCTTCAAAGCTATCAGCGCAAAGAAAAAAGCAAAACACCTGTCCCGGGAGGGCTCACAACTTCAGCCTTTCGGTCAACAGCCGATCGCGCTAGCCAATTGCGCCACGGAGACAGTCCTGCTCCACTCTCACCACCATCAGAACATATCTTCAAAGCTATCAGCCCAAAGAAAAAAGAGCGCCGCACCACCACCGGGTGGGCTCAAACCTCCGACCTTTCGGTTAACAGCCGATCGCGCTAGCCAATTGCGCCACAGAGACAGTTCTGCTCCACTCTCACCACAATCAGAACATAGCTTCAAAGCTATCAGCCCAAAGAAAAAAGAGCGCCGCACCACCACCGGGTGGGCTCGAACCTCCGACCTTTCGGTTAACAGCCGATCGCGCCACCCAATTGCGCAACGGAGACAGTCGTGCTCCACTCTCACCACCATCAGAACATATCTTCAAAGCTATCGGCGCAAAGAAAAAAGCAACACACCACTCCCGGGAGGGCTCGAACCTCCAAATTTTCGGTTAACAGCCGATCGCGCTAGCCAATTGCGCCACGAAGACAGTCCTGCTCCACTCTCACCACCATCAGAACATATCTTCAAGCTATCAGCCAAAGAAAAAAAAGTGCCGCACCACCACGGGTGGGCTCGAAACTCCAACCTTTCGGTTAACAGCCGATCGCGCTAGCCAATTGCGCCACGGAGACAGTCTTGCTCCGCTCTCACCACCATCAGAACATATCTTCAGAGCTATCAGTCCAAAGAAAAAAAAGCGCCACACCACCACCGGGGAGGCTCGAACCTCCAACCTTTCGGTGAACAGCCGATCGCTACCCAATTGCGCCACGGAGACAGTCGTGCCCCACTTTCACCACCATCAGAACATATCTTCAAAGCTATCAGCACAAAGAAAAAAGCAACGCACCACTCCCGGGAGGGCTCGAAACTCCAGCCTTTCGGTTAACAGCCGATCGCGCTAGCCAATTGCGCCACGGAGACAGTCCTGCTCCACTCTCACCACCATCAGAACATATCTTCAAAGCTATCAGCCCAAAGAAAAAGAAGCACCGAACCTCCACCAGGTTGGCTCGAACCTCCAACGTTTCGGTTAACAGCCGATCGCGCTAGCCAATTGCGCCACGGAGACAGTCGTGCTCCACTTTCACCACCATCAGAACATATCTTCAAAGCTATCAGCCCAAAGAAAAAAGAGCGCCGCACCACCACCGGGTGGGCTCAAACCTCCGACCTTTCGGTTAACAGCCGATCGCGCTAGCCAATTGCGCCACGGAGACAGTCGTGCTCCACGCTCACCACCACCAGAACATATCTTCAAAGCTATAAGCGCAAAAAAAGCAACACACCACTCCCGGGAGGGCTCGAAACTGCAACCTTTCGGTCAACAGCCGATCGCGCTAGCCAATTGCGCCACGGAGACAGTCCTGCTCCAGTGTCACCACATTCAGAACATATCTTCAAAGCTATCAGATCAAAGAAAAAAACGCGCACCACCACCGGGTGGGCTGGAACCTCCAACCTTTCGGTTAACAGCGATCGCGCTAGCCAATCAGCCCAATGAAAAAAAAAAGCGCCGCACCACCACCGGTGGGCTCGAACCTCCAACCTTTCGGTTAACAGCCGATCGCGCTAGCCAACTGCGCCACGGAGACAGTCGTGCTCCACTCTCACCACCATCAGAACATATCTTCAAAGCTATCAGCGCAAAGAAAAAAGCAAAACACCTGTCCCGGGAGGGCTCACAACTTCAGCCTTTCGGTCAACAGCCGATCGCGCTAGCCAATTGCGCCACGGAGACAGTCCTGCTCCACTCTCACCACCATCAGAACATATCTTCAAAGCTATCAGCCCAAAGAAAAAAGAGCGCCGCACCACCACCGGGTGGGCTCAAACCTCCGACCTTTCGGTTACAGCCGATCGCGCTAGCCAATTGCGCCACAGAGACAGTTCTGCTCCACTCTCACCACAATCAGAACATATCTTCAAAGCTATCAGCCCAAAGAAAAAAGAGCGCCGCACCACCCCGGGTGGGCTCGAACCTCCGACCTTTCGGTTAACAGCCGATCGCGCCAGCCAATTGCGCAACGGAGACAGTCGTGCTCCACTCTCACCACCATCAGAACATATCTTCAAAGCTATCGGCGCAAAGAAAAAAGCAACACACCACTCCCGGGAGGGCTCGAACCTCCAAATTTTCGGTTAACAGCCGATCGCGCTAGCCAATTGCGCCACGGAGACAGTCCTGCTCCACTCTCACCACCATCAGAACATATCTTCAAAGCCCAAAGAAAAAAAAGTGCCGCACCACCACCGGGTGGGCTCGAAACTCCAACCTTTCGGTTAACAGCCGATCGCGCTAGCCAATTGCGCCACGGAGACAGTCTTGCTCCGCTCTCACCACCATCAGAACATATCTTACAGCTATCAGTCCAAAGAAAAAAAAGCGCCACACCACCACCGGGTAGGCTCGAACCTCCAACCTTTCGGTGAACAGCCGATCGCGCTACCCAATTGCGCCACGGAGACAGTCGTGCCCCACTTTCACCACCATCAGAACATATCTTCAAAGCTATCAGCACAAAGAAAAAAGCAACGCACCACTCCCGGGAGGGCTCGAAACTCCATCCTTTCGGTTAACAGCCGATCGCGCTAGCCAATTGCGCCACGGAGACAGTCCTGCTCCACTCTCACCACCATCAGAACATATCTTCAAAGCTATCAGCCCAAAGAAAAAAAAGCGCCGCACCACCACCGGGTGGGCTCGAACCTCCAACCTTTCGGTTAAGAGCCGATGCCGCTAGCCATTTGCGCCACGGAGACAGTCGTGCTCCACTCTCACCACCGTCAGAACATTTCTTCAGAGCTATCAGCCCAAAGAAAAAAAACGCCGCACCACCACCGGGTGGCTCGAACCTTCCAACCTTTCGGTTAACAGCTGATCGGGCTAGCCAATTGCGCCACGGAGACAGTCGTGCCCCACTTTCACCACCATCAGAACATATCTTCAAAGCTATCAGCGCAAAGAAAAAAGCACGCACCACCACCGGGTGGGCTCGAAACTCCAACCTTTCGGTTAACAGCCGATCGCGCTAGCCAATTGCGCCACGGAGACAGTCCTGCTCCACTCTCACCACCATCAGAACATATCTTCAAAGCTATCAGCCCAAAGAAAAAAAAGCGCCGCACCACCACCGGGTGGGCTCGAAACTCCAACCTTTCGGTTAACAGCCGATCGCGCTAGCCAATTGCGCCACGGAGACAGTCGTGCTCCACTCTCACCACCATCAGAACATATCTTCAAAGCTATCAGCGCAAAGAAAAAAACAGCACACCACCACCGGGTGGGCTCGAACCTCCAACCTTTCGGTTAACAGCCGATCGCGCTAGCCAATTGCGCCACGGAGACAGTCGTGCTCCACTCTCACCACCATCAGAACATATCTTCAAAGCTATCAGCGCAAAGAAAAAAGCAACACACCACTCCCGGGAGGGCTCGAACCTCCAACCTTTCGGTTAACAGCCGATCGCGCTAGCCAATTGCGCCACGGAGACAGTCCTGCTCCACTCTCACCACCATAGAACATATCTTCAAAGCTTTCAGCCCAAAGAAAAAAAAGCGCCGCACCACCACCGGGTGGGCTCGAACCTCCCACCTTTCGGTTAACAGCCGATCGCGCTAGCCTATTGCACCACGGAGACAGTCGTGCTCTACTCTCACCACCATCAGAACATATCTTCAAAGCTATCAGCGCAAAGAAAAAAGCAACACACCACTCCCGGGAGGGCTCAGAACTCCAACCTTTCGGTTAACAGCCGATCGCGCTAGCCATTGCGCCACGGAGACAGTCTTGCTCCACTCTCACCACCATCAGAACATAGCTTCAGAGCTATCAGCCCAAAGAAAAAGAAGCACCGAACCTCCACCGGGTGGGCTCGAAACTCCAACCTTTCGGTGAACAGCCGATCGCGCTAGCCAATTGCGCCACGGAGACAGTTCTGCTCCACTCTCACCACCATCAGAACAAATCTTCAAAGCTATCAGCCCAAAGAAAAAAGAGCGCCGCACCACCACCGGGTGGGCTCGAACCTCCGACCTTTCGGTTAACAGCCGATCGCGCCACCCAATTGCGCAACGGAGACAGTCGTGCTCCACTCTCACCACCATCAGAACATATCTTCAAAGCTATCGGCGCAAAGAAAAAAGCAACACACCACTCCCGGGAGGGCTCGAACCTCCAAATTTTCGGTTAACAGCCGATCGCGCTAGCCAATTGCGCCACGAAGACAGTCCTGCTCCGCTCTCACCACCATCAGAACATATCTTCAAAGCCCAAAGAAAAAAAAGATCCGCACCACCACCGGGTGGGCTCGAACGTTCCACCTTTCGGTTAACAGCCGATCGCACTAGCCAATTGCGCCACGGAGACAGTCGTGCTCTACTCTCACCACCATCAGAACATATCTTCAAAGCTATCAGCGCAAAAAAAAAAGCAGCACACCACTCCCGGGAGGGCTCGGAACTCCAACCTTTCGGTTAACAGCCGATCGCGCTAGCCAATTGCGCCACGGAGACAGTCGTGCTCTACTCTCACCACCATCAGAACATATCTTCAAAGCTATAAGCGCAAAAAAACCAACACACCACTCCCGGGAGGGATCGGAACTCCAACCTTTCGGTTAACAGCCGATCGCGCTAGCCCATTGCGCCACGGAGACAGTCCTGCTCCACTCTCACCACCATCAGAACATATCTTCAAAGCTATCAGCCCAAAGAAAAAGAAGCACCGAACCTCCACCAGGTTGGCTCGAACCTCCAACCTTTCGGTTAACAGCCGATCGCGCTAGCCAATTGCGCCACGGAGACAGTCGTGCTCCACTTTCACCACCATCAGAACATATCTTCAAAGCTATCAGCCCAAAGAAAAAAGAGCGCCGCACCACCACCGGGTGGGCTCAAACCTCCGACCTTTCGGTTAACAGCCGATCGCGCTAGCCAATTGCGCCACGGAGACAGTCGTGCTCCACTCTCACCACCATCAGAACATATCTTCAAAGCTAGAAGCGCAAAAAAAAAGCAACACACCACTCCGGGAGGGCTCGAAACTGCAACCTTTCGGTCAACAGCCGATCCGCGCTAGCCACTTGTCGCCACGGAGACAGTCTGCTCCAGTGTCCACCACATTCAGGAACATATCTTGCAAAGCTATCAGATAAAAGAAAAAAACGCGCACCACCACCCGGGTGGGCTGGAACCTCCAACCTTCTACCGTTGAACAAGTCGATCGCGCTAGCCAGATCAGCCCAATGAAAAAAAGCGCCGCACCACCACCGGGTGGCTTGAACCTCCAACCTTTCGGTTAACGCCGATCGCGCTAGCCACTGCGCCACGGAGACAGTCTGCTCCACGCTCACCACCATCAGAACATATCTTCAAAGCTATCAGCGCAAAAGAAAAAGCACAACCCTGCCCGGGAGGGCTCCAAACTTCAGCCTTTCGGTCAACAGCCGATCGCGCTAGCCAATGGCGCCACGGAGACAGTCCTGCTCCACTCTCACCACCATCAGAACATATCTTCAAAGCTATCAGCCCAAAGAAAAAAACAGCGCCGCACCACCACCGGGTGGGCTCAAACCTCCGACCTTTCGGTTAACAGCCGATCGCGCTAGCCAATTGCGCCACAGAGACAGTTCTGCTCCACTCTCACCACAATCAGAACATATCTTCAAAGCTATCAGCCCAAAGAAAAAAGAGCGCCGCACCACCACCGGGTGGGCTCGAACCTCCGACCTTTCGGTTAACAGCCGATCGCGCCACCCAATTGCGCAACGGAGACAGTCGTGCTCCACTCTCACCACCATCAGAACATATCTTCAAAGCTATCGGCGCAAAGAAAAAAGCAACACACCACTCCCGGGAGGGCTCGAACCTCCAAATTTTCGGTTAACAGCCGATCGCGCTAGCCAATTGCGCCACGAAGACAGTCCTGCTCCGCTCTCACCACCATCAGAACATATCTTCAAAGCCCAAAGAAAAAAAAAGTGCCGCGCCACCACTGGGTGCGCTCGAAACTCCAACCTTTCGGTTAACAGCCGATCGCGCTAGCCAATTGCGCCACGGAGACAGTCTTGCTCCGCTCTCACCACCATCGAGAACATATCTTCACAGCTATCAGTCCAAAGAAAAAAAGCGCCACACCACCACCGGGTAGGCTCGAACCTCCAACCTTTCGGTGAACAGCCGATCGCGCTAGCCAATTGCGCCACGGAGACAGTCGTGCCCCACTTTCACCACCATCAGAACATATCTTCAAAGCTATCAGCACAAAGAAAAAAGCAACGCACCACTCCCGGGAGGGCTCGAAACTCCAGCCTTTCGGTTAACAGCCGATCGCGCTAGCCAATTGCGCCACGGAGACAGTCCTGCTCCACTCTCACCACCATCAGAACATATCTTCAAAGCTATCAGCCCAAAGAAAAAAAAGCGCCGCACCACCACCGGGTGGGCTCGAACCTCCAACCTTTCGGTTAAGAGCCGATGCCGCTAGCCATTTGCGCCACGGAGACAAAGGTGCTCCACTCTCACCACCGTCAGAACATTTCTTCAGAGCTATCAGCCCAAAGAAATAAAAACGCCGCACCACCACCGGGTGGGCTCGAACCTCCAACCTTTCGGTTAACAGCTGGTCGGGCTAGCCAATTGCGCCATGGAGACAGTCGTGCCCCACTTTCACCACCATCACAACATATCTTAAAAGCTATCAGCGCAAAGAAAAAAGCAGCGCACCACTCCCGGGAGGGCTCGAACCTCCAACCTTTCGGTTAAGAGCTGATTGGGCTAGCCAATAGCGCAATGGAGACAGTCGTGCCCCACTTTAGCCACCATCAGAACATAACTTAAAAGCTATCAGCGCAAAGAAAAAAGCAACGCACCACTCCCGGGAGGGCTCGAAACTCCAACCTTTCGGTTAACAGCCGATCGCGCTAGCCAATTGCGCCACGGAGACAGTCCCGCTCCACTCTCACCACCAGTAGAACATATCTTCAAAGCTTTCAGCCCAAAGAAAAAAAAGCGCCGCACCACCACCGGGTGGGCTCGAACCTCCCACCTTTCGGTTAACAGCCGATCGCGCTAGCCTATTGCGCCACGGATACAGTCGTGCTCTACTCTCACCACCATCAGAACATATCTTCAAAGCTATCAGCGCAAAGAAAAAAGCAACACACAACTCCCGGGAGGGCCCAGAACTCCAACCTTTCGGTTAACAGCCGATCGCGCTAGCCCATTGCGCCACGGAGACAGTATTGCTCCACTCTCACCACCATCAGAACATAGCTTCAGAGCTATCAGCCCAAAGAAAAAGAAGCACCGAACCTCCACCGGGTGGGCTCGAAACTCCAACCTTTCGGTGAACAGCCGATCGCGCTAGCCAATTGCGCCACGGAGACAGTTCTGCTCCACTCTCACCACCATCAGGTACATATCTTCAAAGCTATCAGCCCAAAGAAAAAAGAGCGCCGCACCACCACCGGGTGGGCTCGAACCTCCGACCTTTCGGTTAACAGCCGATCGCGCCACCCAATTGCGCAACGGAGACAGTCGTGCTCCACTCTCACCACCATCAGAACATATCTTCAAAGCTATCAGCGCAAAGAAAAAAAGCAACACACCACTCCGGGAGGGCTCGAACCTCCAACTTTTCGGTTAACAGCCGATCGCGCTAGCCAATTGCGCCACGGAGACAGTCCTGCTCCGCTCTCTCCACCATCAAAACATATCTTCAAAGCCCAAAGAAAAAAAAAGTGCCGCACCACCACTGGGTGCGCTCGAAACTCCAACCTTTCGGTTAACAGCCGATCGCGCTAGCCAATTGCGCCACGGAGACAGTCCTGCTCCGCTCTCACCACCATCAGAACATATCTTACAGCTATCAGTCCAAAGAAAAAAAGCGCCACACCACCACCGGGTAGGCTCGAACCTCCAACCTTTCGGTGAACAGCCGATCGCGCTACCCAATTGCGCCACGGAGACAGTCGTGCCCCACTTTCACCACCATCAGAACATATCTTCAAAGCTATCAGCACAAAGAAAAAGCAACGCACCACTCCCGGGAGGGCTCGAAACTCCATCCTTTCGGTTAACAGCCGATCGCGCTAGCCAATTGCGCCACAGAGACAGTCCTGCTCCACTCTCACCACCATCAGAACATATCTTCAAAGCTATCAGCCCAAAGAAAAAAAGCGCCGCACCACCAACGGGTGGGCTCGAACCTCCAACCTTTCGGTTAAGAGCCGATGCCGCTAGCCATTTGCGCCACGGAGACAGTCGTGCTCCACTCTCACCACCGTCAGAACATTTCTTCAGAGCTATCAGCCCAAAGAAATAAAATCGCCTCACCACTCCCGGGTGGGCTCGAACCTCCAACCTTTCGGTTAACAGCTGATCAGGCTAGCCAATTGCGCCATGGAGACAGTCGTGCCCCACTTTCACCACCATCACAACATATCTTAAAAGCTATCAGCGCAAAGAAAAAAGCAGCGCACCACTCCCGGGAGGGCTCGAACCTCCAACCTTTCGGTTAACAGCTGATCGGGCTAGCCAATTGCGCAATGGAGACAGTCGTGCCCCACTTTCACCACCATCAGAACATATCTTAAAAGCTATCAGCGCAAAGAAAAAAGCAACGCACCACTCCCGGGAGGGCTCGAAACTCCAACCTTTCGGTTAACAGCCGACCCCGCTAGCCAATTGCGCCACGGAGACAGTCCTGCTCCACTCTCACCACAATTAGAACGTATCTTCAAAGCTATCAGCCCAAAGAAAAAAAGCGCGCCGCAACCCCCCACCGGGATGGGCTCGAACCTCCAACCTTTCGGTTAACAGCTTGATCGGACGCAAGCCAATTGCGCCCATGGAGACAGTCATGCCTACACTTAACACCACCAATCAGACCTATCCTTCAAAGCTATCAGCCCAAAGACAAAAAAAGCCGCACCACCACGCCGGGATGGGCTCGTAACTCCAATCTTTTCGGTACCAGCCGATCGCTCTAGCCACTTGCGCACACGGAGACAGTCCTTGCCTCCACTCCACCACCATCAGAACATAATCTTCAAAGCTATATGCCCAAGAAATACAGGAAAAGCAGCACCGCACCACTCACCGGTAGGTCTTCGAACCTCCAACCTTTCGGTTAACAGCCGATCGCGCTAGCCAATTGCGCCACGGAGACAGTCGTGCTCCACTCTTCACCACCATCAGAACATATCTTCAAAGCTATCAGCGCAAAGAAAAAAAGCACAGCACCACTCCCGGGAGGGCTCGAACCTCCAAACTTTCGGTTAACAGCCGATCGCGCTAGCCAATTGCGCCACGGAGACAGTCCTGCTCCACTCTCACCACCATTAGAACATATCTTCAAAGCTATCAGCCCAAAGAAAAAAAAGCGCCGCACCACCACCGGGTGGGCTCGAAACTCCAACCTTTCGGTTAACAGCCGATCGCGCTAGCCAATTGCGCCACGGAGACAGTTCTGCTCCACTCTCACCACCATCAGAACATATCTTCAAAGCTATCAGCCCAAAGAAAAAAAGCGCCGCACCACCACCGGGTGGGCTCGAACCTCCAACCTTTCGGTTAACAGCCGATCGCGCTAGCCAATTGCGCCACGGAGACAGTCGTGCTCCACTCTCACCACCATCAGAACATATCTTCAAAGCTATAAGCGCAAAGAAAAAAGCAACACACCACTCCCGGGAGGGCTCGAAACTGCAACCTTTCGGTCAACAGCCGATCGCGCTAGCCAATTGCGCCACGGAGACAGTCCTGCTCCACTCTCACCACCATCAGAACATATCTTCAAAGCTATCAGCTCAAAGAAAAAAAAGCCGCACCACCACCGGGTGGGCTGGAACTCCAACCTTTCGGTTAACAGCCGATCGCGCTAGCCAATTGCGCCACGGAGACAGTCCTGCTCCACTCTCACCACCATCAGAACATATCTTCAAAGCTATCAGCCCAAATGAAAAAAAGCGCCGCACCACCACCGGGTGGGCTCGAACCTCCAACCTTTCGGTTAACAGCCGATCGCGCTAGCCAACTGCGCCACGGAGACAGTCGTGCTCCACTCTCACCACCATCAGAACATATCTTCAAAGCTATCAGCGCAAAGAAAAAAAGCAAAACACCTGTCCCGGGAGGGCTCGAAACTCAACCTTTCGGTCAACAGCCGATCGCGCTAGCCAATTGCGCCACGGAGACAGTCCTGCTCTACTCTCACCACCATCAGAACATATCTTCAAAGCTATCAGCCCAAAGAAAAAAAAAGCGCCGCACCACCACCGGGTGGGCTCGAAACTCCAACCTTTCGGTTAACAGCCGATCGCGCATAGCCAATTGCGCCACGGAGACAGTTCTGCTCCACTCTCAACACCATCAGAACATATCTTCAAAGCTATCAGCCCAAAGAAAAAAAGCGCCGCACCACCACCGGGTGGGCTCGAACCTCCAACCTTTCGGTTAACAGCCGATGCGCCTACCCAATTGCGCCACGGAGACAGTCGTGCTCCACTCTCACCACCATCAGAACATATCTTCAAAGCTATCAGGCGCAAAGAAAAAAGCAACGACACCACTCCCGGGAGGGCTCGAACTCCAACTTTCGGTTAACAGCCGATCGCGCTAGCCAATTGCGCCACGGAGACAGTCCTGCTCCGCTCTCACCACCATCAGAAGATATCTTCAAATCCCAAGAAAAAAAAGTGCCGCACCACCACTGGGTGCGCTCGAAACTCTAACCTTTCGGTTAACAGCCGATCGCGCTAGCCAATTGCGCCACGGAGACAGTCCTGCCTCAGTGTCACCACAATCAGAACATATCTTCAAAGCTATCAGATCAAAGACAAAAAAGGGCACCACCACCGGGTGGGCTGGAACCTCCAACCTTTCGGTTAACAGCGATCGCGCTAGCCAATTGCGCGACGGAGACAGTCCTGCTCCACTCTCACCACCATCAGAACATATCTTACAGCTATCATCCAAGAAAAAACGCCACACCACACCACCGGGTAGCTCGAACCTCCAACCTTTCGGTGAACAGCCGATCGCGCTACCCAATTGCGCCATGGACAGTCGTGCCCCACTTTCACCACCATCAGAACTATCTTCAAAGCTATCAGCACAAGAGAAAAGCAACGCACCACTCCCAGGGGCTCGAACTCCAACCTTTCGGTTAACAGCCGATCGCGCTAGCCAATTGCGCCACGGAGACAGTCCTGCTCCACTCTCACCACCATCAGAACATATCTTCAAAGCTATCAGCCCAA
This sequence comes from Rhipicephalus microplus, assembly GCF_013339725.1. Lineage (NCBI taxonomy): Eukaryota > Metazoa > Arthropoda > Arachnida > Ixodida > Ixodidae > Rhipicephalus > Rhipicephalus microplus. The sequence goes on from NW_023613098.1 coordinate 40,267, forward strand.
AGAAAAAAGCGCCGCACCACCACCGGGTGGGCTCGAAACCTCCAACCTTTCGGTTAACAGCCGATCGCCGCTAGCCAATTGCGCCACGGAGACAGTCCTGCTCCACTCTCACCACCATTCAGAACATATCTTCAAAGCTATCAGCCCAAAGAAAAAAAAGCGCCGCACCACCACCGGGTGGGCTCGAACCTCCAACCTTTCGGTTAACAGCCGATCGCGCTAGCCAATTGCGCCACGGAGACAGTCTGCTCCACTCTCACCACCATTCAGAACATATCTTCAAAGCTATCAGCGCAAAGAAAAAAGCAACACACCACTCCCGGGAGGCTCGAACCTCCAACCTTTCGGTTAACAGCCGATCGCGCTAGCCAATTGCGCCACGGAGACAGTCCTGCTCCACTCTCACCACTAGAAGAACATATCTTCAAAACTTTCAGCCCAAAAAAAAAGAAGCACCGAACCTCCACCAGGTTGGCTCGAACCTCCAACCTTTCGGTTAACAGCCGATCGCGCTAGCGTATTGCGCCACGGAGACAGTCGTGCTCCACTTTCACCACCATCAGAACATCTTCAAAGCTATCAGCGCAAAGAAAAAAGCAACACACCACTCCCGGGAGGGCTCGAACCTCCAACTTTTCGGTTAACAGCCGATCATTCTGGCCAATCGCGCCACGAAGACAGTCTTCTCCACTCTCTCCACCATTAGAACATAACTTCAAAGCTATCAGCCCAAAGAAAAAAAAGCGCCGCACCACCACCGGGTGGGCTCGAAACTCCAACCTTTTGGTTAACACCGATCGCGCTAGCCAATTGCGCCACGAGACAGTTCTGCTCCACTCTCACGCACCATCAGAACATACCTTCAAAAGCTATCAGCCCAAAGAAAAAAAAGTGCCGCACCACCACCGGGTGGGCTCGAACCTCCAACCTTTCGGTTAACAGCCGATCGCGCTAGCCAACTGCGCCACGGAGACAGTCGTGCTCCACTCTCACCAACATCAGAACATATCTTCAAAGCTATCAGCACAAAAAAAAAGCAACGCACCACTCCCGGGAGGGCTCGAAACTCCATCCTTTCGGTTAACAGCCGATCGCTCTAGCCAATTGCGCCACGGAGACAGTCCTGCTCCACTCTAAGCACCATCAGAACATATCTTCAAAGCTATCAGCCTAAAGAAAAAAAAAGCGCCGCACCACCACCGGGTGGGCTCGAACCTCCAACCTTTCGGTTAAGAGCCGATGCCGCTAGCCATTTGCGCCACGGAGACAGTCGTGCTCCACTCTCACCACCGTCAGAACATTTCTTCAGAGCTATCAGCCCAAAGAAATAAAAACGCCGCACTACCACCGGGTGGGCTCGAACCTTCAACCTTTCGCTTAACAGCTGATCGGGCTAGCCAATTGCGCCACGGAGACAGTCGTGCCCCACTTTCACCACCATCAGAAATATCTTCAAAGCTATCAGCGCAAAGAAAAAAGCAACGCACCACTCCCGGGGGGTCGAAACTCCATCCTTTCGGTTAACAGCCGATCGCGCTAGCCAATTGCGCCACGGAGACAGTCCTGCTCCACTCTCATCCACCTCAGAACATATCTTCAAAGCTCATCAGCCTAAAGAAAAAAAAGCGCCGCAACCACCACCGGGTGGGCTCGAACCTCCAACTTTCGGTTAAGAGCCGATGCCGCTAGCCATTGGCGCCCGGAGGACAGTCGGGCTCCAACTTCACCACCGCAGAACATTTCTTCAGAAGCTCTCAGCCAAAGAAATAAAAACACCGCACTTCCCACCGGCTGGGCTCGAACCTTCAACTTTCGCTTCACAGATGATCGGGCTAGCCGAATTGCGCCACGAGACAGCTCAGTGCCCCACTTTCACCACCAGCCGAACATATCTTCAAAGCTATCAGCGCAAAGAAAAGCAACGCACCAATCACGGGAGGGCTCGAAACTCCACCTTTCGGTTAACAGCCATCCCGCTAGCCAATTGCGCCACGGAGACAGTCCTGCTCCCCTCTCCACCACCATCAGAACATAATCTTCAAAGCTATCAGCCAAAGAAAAAAAAGCGCCGCACCACACCGGTGGGCTGGAACCCTCCAACCTTTCGTTAAGAGCCGATGCGCTAGCCATTGCGCCACAGGAGACAGTCGTGCTCCACTCTCACCACCAGCAGAACATATCTTCAAAGCTATCAGCCAAAGAAAAAAGCACGCACCACTACCGGGTGGGCTCGAAACCTCCAACTTCGGTTAACAGCCGATCGCGCTAGCCAATTGCGCCACGGAGGACAGTCGTGCTCCACTCTCACCACCATCAGAACATATCTTCAAAGCTATCAGCCCAAAGAAAAAAAGCGCCGCACCACCACCGGTGTGGCTCGAACCTCCAAACCTTTCGGTAACACCTGATCGCGCTAGCCAATTGCGCACGGAGACAGTTCGTGCTCCACTCTCACCACCATCAGAACATATCTTCAAAGCTATCAGCCCATAGAAAAAAAAGTGCCGCATCACCACCGGGTGGGCTCGAACCTCCAACTTTTCGGTTAACAGCCGATCGCGCTAGCCAACTGCGCCACGGAGACAGTCGTGCTCCACTCTCACCACCATCAGAACATATCTTCAAAGCTATTCAGCGCAAAGAAAAAAGCAAAAACCTGTCCCGGGAGGGCTCGAAACTCCAACCTTTCGGGACAACAGCTGATCGCGCTAGCCAATTGCGCTACCGGAGATGCTCGCTGCGCTAACTCTCGCCACCATCAGAACATATCTTCAAATCATAGCCCAAGAGAAAAAAAGCGCGCGCACCACCACCAGGATGGGGCTCGAAACTCCAACCTTTCGGCTTAACAGCCGATTGCGCTAGCCAATTGCGCCAACGGAGACAGTTCTGCTCCAATCTCACCACCATCAGAACATAGTCTTCAAAGCTAACAGCACTAGAAAAAAAACGCACGCACCCCTCCCGGGAGGGCTTCGAAACTCCATCCTTTCGGTTAACAGCCGATCGCGCTAGCCAATTGCGCCACGAGACAGTCCTGCTCCGCTCTCACCACCATCAGAACATATCTTCAAAGCTCTCAGCCTAAAGAAAAAGCGCCGCCCACCACCGGGTGGGCTCAAAACCTCCACCTTTCGGTTAAGAGCCGATGCCGCTAGCCATTTGCGCCACGGAGACAGTCCGTGCTCAACTCTCACCACCGTCAGAACATTTCTTCAGAGCTATCACCAAAGAATAAAAACGCCGCACCACCACCGCGTGGGCTCGAACCTTCAACCTTTCGCTTAACAGCTGATCGGGCTAGCCGATTGCGCCACGGAGACGTCGTGCCCCACTTTCACCCCATCAAACATATCTTCAAAGCTATCAGCGCAAAGAAAAAAGCAACGCAACACTCCCGGGAGGCTCGAAACTCCAACCTTTCGTTAACAGCCGACCCCGCTAGCCATTGCGCCACGGAGACAGTCCTTGCTCCACCTCTCACCACCATTTGAGCGTATCTTCAAAGCTACTCAGCCCAAAGAAAAAAAAGGCGCTGCACACCCCCGGGTGGGCTCGAACCTCCAAGTATTCGTTAACAGCCGTTCGCGCTAGCCATGTGCGGCCACGGAGACGTCGTGCTCCATCTCAACACCGTCAGAACATATCTTCAAAGCTATAATCGCACGCAAAAAGCAACACAACCACTGCCGGGAGGGCTCGAACTGCAACCTTTCGGTCAACAGCCGATCGCGCTACCAATTGCGCCACGGAGACAGCCTGCTCCATGTCCCACCATCAAACATATCTTCAAAGCTGATCAGATCAAAGAAAAAAAAGCGCCGCACCACCACCGGGTGGGCTGGAACCTCCAACCTTTCGGTTACAGCGATGGCGCTAGCCAATTGCGCGACTGAGACAGTCTGCTCCACTCTCCCAACCCATCAGAACATCTTCAAAGCTATCACCCATAGAAAAAAAGTGCCGCATCACCACCGGGTGGGCTCGAACCTCCAACTTTTCGGTTAACGGCCGATCGCGCTAGCCAACTGCGCCACGGAGACAGTCGTGCTCCACTCTCACCACCATCAGAACATATCTTCAAAGCTATCAGCGCAAAGAAAAAAGCAAAACACCTGTCCCGGGAGGGCTCGAAACTCCAACCTTTCGGTCAACAGCTGATCGCGCTAGCCAATTGCGCCACGGAGAATGTCCTGCTCTACTCTCGCCACCATCAGAACATATCTTCAAAGCTATCAGCCCAAAGAAAAAAAAGCGCCGCACCACCACCGGATGGGCTCGAAACTCCAACCTTTCGGTTAACAGCCGATTGCGCTAGCCAATTGCGCCACGGAGACAGTTCTGCTCCACTCTCACCACCATCAGAACATATCTTCAAAGCTAACAGCACAAAGAAAAAAGCAACGCACCCCTCCCGGGAGGGCTCGAAACTCCATCCTTTCGGTTAACAGCCGATCGCGCTAGCCAATTGCGCACCGGAGACAGTCCTGCTCCGCTCTCACCACCACCATCAGAACATATCTTCAAAGCTCTCAGCCTAAAGAAAAAGCGCCGCACCACCACCGGGTGGGCTCAACCTCCACCTTTCGGTTAAGAGCCGATGCCGCTAGCCATTTGCGCCACGTAGACAGTCGTGCTCAACTCTCACCACCGTCAGAACATTTCTTCAGATAGCTATCAGCCAAAGAACTAAAAACGCCGCACCACCCGCGGTGGGCTCGAACCTTCAACCTTTCGCTTAACAGCTGATCGGGCTACCGATTGCGCCACGGAGACAGTCGTGCCCCATTCACCACCCTCAAACATATCTTCAAAGCTATCAGCGCAAAAAAAAAGCAACGCACCACTCCCGGGAGGGCTCGACTCCAACCTTCGGTTAACAGCCGACCCCGCTAGCCAATTTCGCCACGGAGACAGTCCTGCTCCCCTCTCACCACCATCAGAACATAACTCAAGCTATCACCCAACGAAAAAAAAGCGCCGCACCACCACCGGGTGGGCTCGAACCTCCAAC
>NW_023613099.1:0-56957 GCF_013339725.1 Rhipicephalus microplus
TGCTCCATGTTGTGATACAATGAAAACTCATCATTATACCTAATTGTAAGAAAATGAAATTTTTTTCTAAAATAAATCTTATCGCAAAAAACAGTAAAGAGCGCTGTCAACTGAATTTTATTGAAGGTGCTACGAGCGTTTTTATACTGAGCACAAGACCAGGGCTCATCTGCAACAACACATGTGTGACCATGACAAAATAATTTTAACCGAGAAAAGAATACTCTTTTTCGGAAAAGATAAGTGAAGGTGTACTGATGCATCGATCCTTGGCCTTCCTGATAAAGAGTTCTAAAATCTCTCATTTTTCTGCTTGCTTTTTTTTCAAAAACCGCGTTTTATGAAACCTAGGACTACACTTACATTCTTTACGGTGCCCGGCCATGAGACTACTATAGCCCTTCTTAACATTTAAAGCATGCTGTCTTGCTTGATCAATGAAGCATTGCCCAGTTTGTCCTATGTTTACTTTTCCACATGTTAGCGGCATCTTATACACAATAGATTGGCATTCAGTAAACCTATTCTATGACGAATGGTGCAAGATTGACTATTCCTGTTGCTGTAAGTACATGCACTTTTGAAAGCTTGCAAGGGGTGGAAAACAACAATGTCATATCTGCTGGCTCTTTTCCTAAAATTGTGAGACACCTTATGTACGTAGTACCGTGTGACATGCAAAGGTGATTGGTCATTCTCTTTTTTTTTGGTCCTGTTTCCTTTAACTTTACTTTCTGCAGGAGGGTTTCGCAAACAAGTGTGATGATGCTGTTGGGGTATTGGCTGGTGCTATCAGCCCAGGAGTGCTAAGAATGTTCTGCCTTTTCATAGTGGGCATTCAAATTAGTAGAAAGAGGAATTGATACCACATGTACTCAGGCCACCCTTCAGAAGTATTGTTAGCCCAAGGGTGAGGTCAGGTTTAAAAACCAGATTAAAACTAAAAGATGCTGGGTATCCCAACAGAATCATCACACCCGTTTGCAAAATTCTCCTGCAGAAAGTAAAGTTAAAGAAACAGGACCAACAAAAACAATGACCAAACCTTTGCATGTTATACCACATCATGTGTCTCACAATTAAAAAATAGCCAGCAGATATGATATTAGCGTGTTGTTTTCCACCCCTTGCAAGCTTTCAAAAGTGTGTGTGCTAAGCAACAGGAATAGTTGATGATTGATTGATTTGTGGGGTTTAACGTCCCAAAACCACCATATTATGAGAGACGCCGTAGTGGAGGGCTCCGGAAATTTCGACCACCTGGGGATCTTTAACGTGCACCCAAACCTGAGTACACGGGCCTACAACATTTCCGCCTCCATCGGAAATGCAGCCGCCGCCGCCGGGATTTGAACCCGCGAATTGCGGGTCAGCAGCCGAGTAGCTTAGCCACTAGACCACCGCGGCGGGGCAACAGGAATAGTCAATCTTGCCCCATTCGTCACGAGAATAGGTTTACTTAATGCCAATTTAACGTTTGTAGAAGTATTTTTTATCAGGTAAACCATGACCAGTGCATCACTACACGTTCACTTATCCTTTCCGAGAGGGAGTATTCTTTTCACAGTTAAGATTATTTTTATTTTGTAGTGCTCACACGTGTCGTTGCGCATGAACATGGTTCTTGTACTCCGTATAAAAGCGCTCGTAGCACATTCATTAAATTCAGTTGACAGTCTGTGCTCTTTCCTGTCTTTTCTGTCTCTTCCTAAAGTTGTCGCGCTGTGACTAGACACAACCACGATGAACCAACTCTCCCAAATTAAGCTCTTGTTACGTAACACGTAGACCAAGTTTCGTATGGAAGAAGGAGCGGTGCATTTAAAATAAAATTTTTCACATACAACACCTAGACGGCATTCCGGAAGTTCAGAGGGCAGCCACGTGACCAAATATTTTCCTCTCCTAAATATTCCAGAAGTTCACTATTTTCAATGCAGCACGAGTTTTTCGAATACATTTGAGATGGTTGCCAAAATGGCTGGGACATTTGCCATAAATTGACTCAGCTGTGTCATTAGCCATAATTATGCATTACCTCTTTTGTTTTTTGTGTGTTTTGGCTCAGTTTTGTGTTCGTTTTTAGCTTATTGTGTTTCTGATTATTGTATTGGTTTCTTAAGTATTTGCTAAAGTTATGTGTGCGAAAACCCGTATATGTTTGCATGTACCATTCTCATAACCAATTGTTATACATCCAGGAATACAAGCTTAATCCCTGTGATTGTATACATTTGAAAACACTATCCATATATATTTTGTGTGCATCACTTCTTGGGAACGATTGTGTACATGAAGGCGTATATCGTGAAATCATGGTGATTGTATATATTTGAAAGAATCATAAGTATATATTTTTGCCTGTATTTCATCCCTATTACCCGATTGTGTACATGAAGGAGTATTTAACTGGAAACCACTGGGATTGTAGATACTTGAAAGAATTATAGGGATATATTAGCGTATATTTCATTTGTCGTCTCTATGTACTTGAAGCAGTATACTAAACTGAAACCAGTGTAATTGTATGTTGCAAAGAATTGTCAATGAAGTGAAACTGAATAAATATAATAACATTAGAGGTGTTGCATGTGTAGTGTACGTATATGTGAACGTATATCTGGTGAAAAAGTTGTGTGGCAGAAGAAAAGTTTATGTTTTATTTGCCTATTAAATAATGCAATATGCAAGGGCAGCAAGGCTTCATTTTCTGTAACGCGCATTATGCATATACTGTGAAGTATATATAGATGCAGCACAAGTTCATACACGATAGTACGCGTTTATATTTTTGCCCAGACGCAATGAATGGAGCTCGACAGGTGGCGCACCATTGATAATCAGGACCACTTTCTTCAAGTAGTGTGTAATCAGTGCATGCCGATATCTATTAGTGCAGTTTAAAGGAATACTGGCACCCTGCCATGGGCACTCAACACCCTTGTGCACCCTTCTCGCACCCTCCATAGAGGGTGCTAAAAAGTGATGGACATCGAAGGCACCCTTCCTTAAGGGTGTTTTTGCAGCACCCTACAGTTTTTTTACATGTACACCCTATTCTTAGGGTGCATGAAAAAGCACCCTTTTTGGAAGGTGCTGAATTAACACCCTTAGGGTGTGGTCCACGGAACAAGCTCATTTACACCCTTCTGGGTGTAAAAATTTTTACTGTGACTTACGTTGCAATTTTCGGTAACCTGCGAGTGAAACGTTACTCGTTACATTTTTTTTATCTTGTAATGTGCCTTGTGCACTTGTAAAACTATGCCGTCCGCCTTCGCTACTATAAAAGCAAAAAGGGAAAGCGGGCCAAAAACACGACCTGACCTTCGAAGAATATTTCTACCATACAATACCTGCAGTTTTCAATTTTTCGCTCGCGTATAAGGTAGTGGAGTGCGCTGTATTCAGCTACTGTAGCACAGCCAACCTTCAAAAAAAATTATAGAAGGAGTGGGAAATCTCATGTCGGTGCCCCCAAGTTCTATATGCTAACTTAATTGCATACGTGTGAAAGCATCCACAATCTCACAATTTATTTTATTTCCTTTATCATATGGTTGTAGGCAATGTATTGCTATTCCTGTATGATGGATGCGCACCCGCACCATTGTACCGGAATTACACAGTTAGTACCATGATCGCCACGTTTGCACGTCATGATGTCATTACTCTTGTGTTCGTTTCTTATGTACTCTTCTTGTATTGCCACTGCATTGCCTTGCTTGTAAAAAGTTTGTATCTTTTCCACTCCGGTATTAACCATCAAGGAGGGTTGACAGTATTTTGTAAATAAAATAAAATAGATAAAATAATTTTCCCAGAGATGGCTTCGATGAATTCTTTTGTCGCAGCGTCAGACAGCTGTCCGCCTGCAGGCTTTGTCAAAGAAGTGACCTTGCAATGAGTTTTTTTTTTTTTTGGCAATACAGATAGAAATTCTGGAAACAGCCCATTTTCATGTGTGAAGTTTTCGGTCAGCACCATTCGAAGCTTGAAGAAAGCCGCGAAATCCGCCATGACAACTGTAGAAACAGCAGGGTGATGGCTGGCTCGTGCGTCTTTCCGTGCTCAAAAGGCAGGCTGCCCGATAGGAAAGCGCAAATGGTGGTTTATTCTTTGTCACGTGCTGATTATCACGATTCGTACGTGGGGAAAACAAAGATCTTCCTCGAGAGCCTGCGGCAACATAAAACCGATGCCTGGAAGTTCGAGTGACAAAGAAGTCCGCTCGCTGAGCACAGCATGGTGAACGACCACAGCAGCAAATTGGACAGTTCGGCATCGTAGAGTTAGAGCCAAATTTTTAAACGACTTTTTGTGAAATTTTGGCCCATCCACAAGACAGGGGGCAACTTGAAGGAGCACTGACATCAAATTTCAAGATCGAGATTTGCCCATCATTCGATCGCTTGGTATGCTTAGGTATTCTTTGCCAAATTCGAATGGCATCCGTCACGTACAAGTTAGTTTAATTCAATGTCAAACAGCGTGGAAAAGTTCACGAGAAAAAAAAACGGGAAGTAGACTTCCCTGTGACATCGACACTAGTGCTACGTGTTCGGTGATACATTTCACAAATACCATCCTGAGTGACGACGCCCTAGTAGTAATGACGTGTACGATCCGAGTTTTCTTATCGTGGTGCCGACTGGTGCCGAAGCACAGAAACGAACTCGCTCGTCGCTCCGGTTTAACTGACTTCGCGAAATTATCAAGATGAAAACCACCTTTAACAGAACGATGAAAAAAAAAGCATAATTGAGCGTGTGCTTGTCGGTCAGCATGTCGGGGAATCGTTGTGAGTTGCACGTTAGTTGCAGTCGTCTTGTTCGAAGCACGGAAAAATCGCAATGAGGTTGTCTTTTCATATCACGTATGTGTTACACATCAGCACGACCATAAGCTATCAAAAGTTCAACAGCGTATAGTCAGATATATCGCTAACAAGTGACACGCGTGTATCGTAAGCGAAAGAATACATATGTATCATGACTTGGCATGAACATGAAAAGCAAAAGTCAATAAGTAGAGTGACGAAAATTCCGGGAAGATCTACTATTCCAGGAAAGTGAATTAGCTGAGCGAAGCATCTAAGTGTGGTGATTTCGATTATTAAAATTACATATATCTACACGCGATAGTTGGGAATGAATCGTAATAAATTAATTACCTAATAATATAATGATGTGTCAGAAATCAGAAGGCTCAAAACTATACACTGATACACAGAGACTCACAGTAAAAGAAACAATACAGTAATAGGAATTATTACAAAATGCGCAAGACAGCAATCGGAGTTCTCAATGGCAGAGGGAAGGACAAAGGGTCAATGTCTTCGTGGTTAGGTGGTTAATAGGAAAGGTAGCCTGTAGGACCATGTTAATCCTAACCTTCTAGGAACAGGTAAATACACTTTAATTATTCGCGCCTAGTGAGACAAACACTTGGGTTTACGTTTATCTTAGCAAGATAGATTATGGTACTACAACCATGTTTAACGAATGCTTATGACATGTCAATTAAAAGTACGAGGTTCATTAAAAAGATATTGTGGCTTCCGCAGTGCGGGCGCATAGATTCGAACTTCTGATCTAGGAGTATAATCGATAGAGAACCCCAGGTGGTCGAAATTTCCGGAGCCCTCCACTACGGCGTCTCTTCAATCATATGGTAGTTTGGGGATGTTAAACTAAACATATCAAGGTCTTTTAAAGAATGATTTTGAGAGAAGAGACTTTAAAGGCCTAGGTGTCCATGTACTGCCCTACACTTGCTCATCAAAATGATTTCACCGAAAACGGGTCACCACTACTCAGCGTGGGATCAATTTTTGTGGAGAGCGGCGCGCGCTGTCTCGTTTGTCTCCTCCGCAAGGTTACCCGCGCCGGTGCATGCAGCGCCCCAAGCGGCATCGGCGCGCTTTGGGGACCGGTTTCGGCGGCCGCTTTTCACAACTCGCCATTCTAGCCACCCTAGCGTCGACTTGGCCGCGAGGTAGCGCTGACAGCACTAGAATTTGACAGGCTTTCGACCATTTTGATCCAGGTTCGATAGCAGATACATAATGAATATTACATAAATCATTCGTACATCATATGCGTTTTAGGTGAAATCGCTACTAGTGGGGACGATAGCTACTCGTTGACGCAAAAAATCTTGACATGAGTACATATGATGTCAGCGCTCCTTTAATTATGTTACTCAGTTGTCCTGAGAAAGCTTTACTGGAGACGATTTCATGCAACGAAGATTTATTCAAAGTTTTCTATATGTCACTTGTACAAAAACGATGCTGCTGTGTTTCCTAAAACAGAAGAAGGTCAGGTGTTCTTATCGAAACTTGTCATCTGCTACCAAAGAATATTTTAGGGTGTGAAGCTTGAAACTGGACTCTCACGCCCACTCATGCACTTTTGCGCAGAGGATTGGAAGGCGAAGACCATCTTCTGTTTCTTTCAGTCTATCTATCATCCTTCCCAGGGCTCCCTCCTACAGTTGACTGTCGGAGGAGCCTTGGCACTTTGCACTGCCTTTTGCATCGGACGCATTACAAACTTTCTGCAACACACTTGGCTCTGCACTGCTTTTGTGATTGGCTCACCTTTCGTCCAAAGGCGACGTGGTGCTATAAGGTTATAATCAGACGTCATGGTGACGTAGATCATTCGGCGATATAGGATGTCCTCATGACATCTTAAAACGACGTAATTCCGTGACTACTTTGGCATCTCTCTAATGGGACTCTACCGAGGAAAACGCTCACTTTTTGAGTTATATGAGTTATCTGATATGTGGGGTTTAACGTCCCAAAACCACTCTATGATTATGAGAGACGCTATATAAGTTATCTAAGGCTGTCACCCTGATATAAGGAAGATAGCGCATTGATCGAAGGAAATGAATAAAGAGTTGGCATACATCGCAGAGCGCATAAGATGACGGAAATAATCGGTAACGACCTGTGGCTTTGGTAGCCTGCCACCATATTATTTTGTGATGGTAATTCACTGTGTTAGTGTGGGTGTCCGGAGGAGGGGTGAGGGTGGACTGTCATGAAAAACTATTTTATTGGCAGGTAGCTTTGTTTGTTTCCATGACCTGGCATCACCGAAAAAAAGTTTTCAGTCATCATTACCTGTATAACTTTAGAATAGAAAACACTATGCAACGTTGCAATAGTTACATAATTTCATTCAGTAGGCCCGCAGAAGCATCATGAATGACCATAGATGCGCGTGACGCTTTTTTAGACTGGTCGATATTGTGCAGCGTAAACACTGCCTGACGATAACTAATTACCTTGCTAATCTTGGTGGCTTTCTTCAGAAGGCTTTCTACACTGGCGATATATATTGCATCATCAGCACAGGTGGCTTCAGAATTCTCGCGTGCTTCAGACCTCCGGTTGCTATGCAATTCATCATGCTTCAATTGCATTTTCGAACACTGCAATAAATATGCATTGAGAAGCCTCATCACTGTATAGCAATTGCCATACGATTAACATTGTCACAATCGCCCTTTAATATCTTTTGACATAGCGTTTTTTTCATTCAGATCAGATGGTGTTCACAGCAAGTTAGTGCCTCTACGGAGGCAGCGCTTCTTCCTGGCTCACCACACGCCACAAAAATTGAGAAAAAATTAAAACAGCACATGGCATGTCACTAGGTGCAACACCATATGTGCAAGTAGTCTAATCCCTCATTGTGCAGAGCACTGCTGGTTTGTTTACGTCAGAACACCACATATAGATCACACAATGTATCCAAAGAGACCGTAGAGTATGCAATGACACCAGTATTCAGAGATTTTCAATAGTATTAGCAAATGTCTGTCACATTTAAGAGAACGCTCGTGAGGTATTATAACAAAGCAGGACAAATTAGGCAACATGCTAACACGAGAAGCGCTATCGAGTGCATTCAAGTTTCACTCACCTCTGGATAACTTGACTAGGAAATTTCTGGCGAGAACATAACGCTGATTCGCTCGGCAGCCACCAAGAAACATATATTTACTGGCAATATTTGGGTGACTTCTTAGTCTCCCATGTATAGCGCTGGCTTAAGTTTCTTATATGCAACCACCCTGTACAAAAAGTGTACGTCAAGGAAGAAAGACACTTACGAGTAGACTTGTCAGTTTCTACGGTCCGATCAGGGGTCTTCGATGTGCATCCAACGCTGTATGATGCACTGCTCTTGCAATAATGAGCAGTGTCGCCCGAGTGATCGTTCTCACCAGCGAATGCATAGGTCAGTTGCCCCAAAGGGCTGTCGCACAGTCCGATAGCATTTCCTCGCAGGACTGACTGAAGAGTGGTAATGACACATAATTGATTGCCCAAAACACGGACGAAGAGTTGCGATGTACTACGAATGACTTGCAAGCAGATGACGTCATGCGGCGCTGACTGCCATGTCCTACTTGTGGCCATGACGCACGCGTAGATCACCCCTCCACTCTCGATCATTGCGCTCGTTGTGTGACCGCCCGGGAACTGCAGCGCCGATTGCAAGCGCTCATGAAGAACAAACTTCCCAGTCAAAGCATCATTCGCAGGAGCCACACGATACTCTCTCCATGGTGTGAGGAGATTACGCTCTGCCAAGCAGCAATAAAACCAGGCCAAGCAGAACGCTCGGCTCTCGTCCACTGAAATAGCTCTTAGGGCTCCTAGAATCAGGTTGATGGTCTGCATCCGCAGCATGCCTCTCAGATCCGGCAGCCACCAGATTTCCGTTTCGCCGAGGGACTGTAGCGATTCGAGCGACAGTTCACACAACGTGATACGGAGTTCATCTAAGTCGGGCTCTGACATTATGAACAACGAGTAGGGCTCTAATGAAGAGTAACACGTAGAGGGTTAGAAGGATGTGTGTTGGTTGCAGAAAATACCAGAGAAAGTAAAAAAGCATAAAAAAGAAAAAAATGGTTGTTGAAATATTTGTGGATAGACACGTGAGGGAAAAAGAGAAGCGAGAGAGTAAGCGAGAGGACACGGGGTGATGGGAGATCAATGAACTTGGTTTGGGTTTTTGTTATTTTACACGAGCCATGTCAAAAAGGATGAGCAAGAAATGCTGGACTTTCTTCGCCAACTTCGAGTTCTCTACCTTCAAGGCCACCAATGACATTGATAGTACGCCCAACGACCCTCATGAAAGTCGGTAGAAATACCTTCGTGACGTTCTACGAAGAGCCGTTGCTCCCAGGTGAGTCAGGTTTCCAATATGTACCCAGGAATGTTCAGATAAGAACCTATAGTTAACAAAGCAAACTTTTCGCAAAAAAAGAAACAAGGGAAGCAAGGGGTGCAGTGCCAGCTTTTTTTTCTGCATTGGGGGGGGGGGGGGGGGGGACGCTCACGACATTTGAGTTTTTAGAGGGTGGAGAGGAGTTAGGAAGCGGAAAACCTATCCGTTTTTAAAAGGGTGAATCGGCGGAATTTTGTGTCAGTCGCATGCTTGGGCTCAAGACCAGCGATTACGCGGGGTATCGGTAAGCAAGCAGACGGTGGCCATCTTGGCTGCACGCATGACCACTTAAAAATGCGTGGTTGCTGCCGGATAGTTTATGTCGGTTCAGAGCACCGCAAACTTTTGCGTAGCTTCTGTAACTGCGAGGGCCAACAACATGAAACCTGCCTCACTAAACACCATGACGAGTTCGTTGCCCTTGTCAGCCTGAAGACCGGATGTCTCTCAGCAAGTCTGGTGGTGGCAATGAGTCAGGTGATGAAAAACGCGCTTATTTTTGCTGCCCTTGAGTCAGCTGGGTGCAGGGTCTTCAGAAAGAAAATGCGGAAAACCAAAGAAGAGGGAAGCGTAGGTAGGAGCTGGAGGCAGTCACAGACTATGCTGTGTGAGCGCACAAACGCGCCAGCTAAGTCATTTTGCTCTCTCTCGAATTCTTGCCCCTTTCTGATTTACGGATGATCGCCAATCAGTACACCACTCCTTATTTGGACGTCCACAGAAAACAACAACATCCATAGGCAAAACTAGAACCGCGGCCGGTGTGGTGGTCCACAGACGTCTAAGCCAGCCGTGCTAGAACGTTGTTGTAAATGAACCTCCAAGACCCGAATTTTCATTTTAGTGTCTGATTATATTTACCTTTATGTTATTAAAAGTAGTAATATAGACACGGGGAGAATACAGGCCACAATAGCTTTTTTTTCTTTGTTTTTGCATTTCACTTTTCACTAGCATGGTGCTATATCTGAATATCATGGTGTAAAAACACATTGTTGCTGATACGTTCTCATCTATATCATATTCTCTTGAACATCTGTTAGCGATGGCTTAATTTAAAATAGAAAGCCCGCCTGCAACTCGCCTAATAAATTTCGAAGAGTTGTGGGTATCGGGCTTGCTGCGTGCCGTAAGTCGTTGAGCAGGCGACGTAGACTTCAGGTAAAACAAAAAGCAATGGTTTCACTAAACGTGGCATATGGCAGGGTTGGCCCAGCGACAAGAAACAGCTACGCGGCGACCATCGTTCTCAGGCGGCAGCAATCCCGCCACTGGGGGTGCAGCGTCCATTCTTGTGGCCGCCAAGGAACATCCTTTTCTGGACCCTGGCAGCACGCAGGCTGACACTTAAAAAGCGCAGGTTGGCCATGTGCACCTCCAATGCGCAACGCGTGGCGTGATCTCTGCATAGTCCGGTGCCCGTGGTTCTTACAGTTTTCACATAAACAAGTGGATTCGCATCCTAACAATAAACCGCGGACTAAAACATTGCTCTTATGCCCTGTAGAGTAACTGTGGTTCAAGCATTTATTCATATCACGGTCAAATTGAACACGCGCAGCTATGCTTTAATGGTTTCTTGCGTAAATGGACGCTGCAATACGCAAGGAAATCCTTTCTGGTGCAGCGACTATTCTCTTTCAGTACAGTGATGATAGTCATCGGTTGGATCATTTGCACGCCAAAACCACGCTTCGATTATGAGGAATTCCAGAGGGGAGTGTTAGTTTTTACCACCCAGGGTTGTTTAAGATGCACTTACACCAAACACAGGCGTGCTCTTTGCGTGTCGCCCCCATCGAAACACTGCCGCTACGGACAGAAATAATGAGCACGCTGGCAAATCTTTTCTTTTTTTTTTCAAAATTTGTCTCTGCATGGATGGCTGCCTCGATCAAATAGAACGACTAGAATGCGTGAGTTGAACTTGAGTGAGTTTTGAGGGCTGCCTGACCGAATCCTTTTGAAGGCATTCACAACCTGCTCAACATAATTTCATGTTAGCACACCCTTCAAACTGACCCACTGGCACACTTTTTATCTGAAGTATTAATTTCCTTCGGGTTTCGAACGGCACGGCGCCATCTGTTAGTTAGTGGAAGAGTTACCAGTGAACAGCCTAACATATACTTTCGCCATCTTTGGCTGCTTAGGTGTGTGCAGTGTCGACACCTGAATATTCTTACGACATGCTCACTATGTGGTCAAGGCGCAAAAGGGGTGTTCAGGCCCATTGAGGCAATGTTTACAAACGCATTCAGCCTCCCACTATTTCTTTCTGGTCAAGCCATGGTACGCCCAGTGTTCACGTGTTCGTTGAATCTGCGTAATCAGTCAAGACGACAGTTCAGAAGGAGCATAAAACCTATCCGTGCAAACGTGATGGTTCCCAGCCTCGTGATTTCAGTTGGTTAGAATAAGGGGGTCAGTGTGGTGAAGTGAGACGGCTGAAGCTTTGGCGATATTTTGCGAAAGACAGCTCAAGGGCACACTGAGCTTAAACCACACCATATAGGGAAACGCATGCGCTACCCATGATTTTATTCTGGCTGAAGCACCAGGAAGAGAAAGTGAGCGTGAGGAGGGGGAAAGACGCTATTCCCGTAAACCTAACAAGACGTATGTCTCAGTGTCTGCGAACGAATAAAGAAAAGAGAATAAAGACAAGAACAGTCGAAAAGAACAAGTCAGAATAGGAATCAAGTGCTGAGAACTGGGAGAGTGCCCTCTACCGCCGGTAGCCCGGTCCAGTGTACGGAAAGAATGAAGAACATCCTTGGCACTTGTGTCACAATTTAGTCAAGTGCAACTTTATGAAATTGTGGACAGCCCCGCCACGGTGGTCTAGTGGCTAAGGTAGTCGGCTACTGACCCGCAGGTCGTGGGATCAAATCCCCGCTGCAGCGGCTGCATTTCCGATGGGGGCGGAAATGTTATAGGCCCGTGTGTTCAGATTTGGGTACACGATAAAGAACCCCAGGTGGTCGAAATTTCTGGAGCCCTCTACTACGGCATCTCTCATAATCATATGGTGGTTTTGGGACGTTAAACCTCACATATCAATCATGAAATTATGGACACTCGTAAACTGTGCGACACAAGAAGGGAACACCGCGGAACTTGCAAATGCGCTGCGTTTCGGTGTGATTCACTGGGCAACAGATAATGCAGAACTGTCCGTTTATCTATTGCGAACACCTTATCGGCTTCTATATTGAATTGCTCCGACGGAAACGCTCTTTATTGTGGTCATCAACTGAATGTAAACCGATATTTTGACTCTAGCTAGGGGAATGCCGATCTTGATCAAACAGGTTACACGTTGTTTCACAACGAAAGAAAAAGAGCAACCCATGCAAATGAATACGGTATATTACCGTGATATATAACATGCAAGAAACAGATGGTCCTCGTGTAAACAGTGCGCTGGGTCTCCGATTAACAGAAAAAAAATGGAAAAAGGAATCGACGTTAGCTGTCTGGCCCATAGCAGGCTATGGGGAGTAGGACTAGAGGCCCTAGACCTCTCGGTGTCTAGATGGAGGGGGTGTTTTACCAAGGAAAGGTAATTGAAGAAAGTCGGTGTTTTTCAAAGTTTAAACAAGTGCCCCCCCCCCCCCCCGAAAAAAAAAACTCCTGGCTACGGGCCTGCTAGCTGTGTATAGTTACCACATTGCGCCAATGCGATGCCGAATAATGCAATATGTACACAAAAAGGTTTTATTTACGAGAAATATTCGCAGGATAAGGTTGGGAATAAACAATGTCAGATGCTCTGATGAACATTGCTGACACGTGGAATCGACAAGTTATAATAATTACTTGCATGGAAACGTGATAGACAAACACCATTCACTGTTTAAATTTTGGTACGAAGAGCAGCATGAAGAGCTAATTTCCTAATGGCAGTAGCCACAAATTCATTCCTAAGGAACATTCGTGGCACAAGTATCCCTTGCAAAAAAACAAAAAAAAACACTGTCTCTGACGAGGAAGTTCTTGGCTTTCGTGTAGTCGAACTTCACCACACGTCTTGTCACGGTATGCTGCAGGTATGCTTCAAATTCACTGGCTTGCGATCGCCACAATAAGAGCAGAGTCGAGATCAGCGTAAGTCCCACAGGGGGCCTTATCAGCGTTACCGAAAACAGATTTCAGGAGGTACGAATAGGAGGCGCCTTCCGCGGCGTGGTAGGCGACGAAGGGCAGTCCGGGCCACACGCAAAAGCACACAGGCAGGAACTCCGGTGGACCGTGGGCCTCGCTTGCCATCAGAATTGTCACAGAATAGCAGGATCCGGTATCGACAACGCCGATTTCCGCGCAACGACCGCTGAACTTCACAGCTTCCTCCAGACGTTCGCCGATAGCGCTGACATCCGACACGACTTCACTGGTGTTCAGGCGATAGAGGACCCATGGTGCGAACACTCCTCGCGGCACGAGCCAAGCATACAGCTTGGCCATGCAACACAGGCGCTCTTGTTTCCCTTCGGTGGTCACGACGCTGGCATAAATGGTTTCGACGGCTTGTAGCAAAGTATGCCCTTTGAGTGGCATCAGCCAGGGAAGCCCGGCGAAATCAAGCGCGTGCAGTTCTTCGAAACGCAGGAGGTAGAAGATGGAACACAGACGGCGTATCTCCTCGGCCGACATGGCTGAACTGCGCACCAGTGTGAAGTGCTTTGGACGCCGGCCGGACTGGACTGCCTTCGCAATGCGTCGCGAGTGAAAGAACTTCTCGACACGGCCGGGCTAGACTGCACTTGCGCGCTCAAGGAACGAGCGCGCAGCTGCAGCCTAGTTCCGCCGTGGTACAGAAAGGTGGTAGTGGGGCGGGGGAGGTTATAAGCAGAAGAAGAAAAAGACACCTAACTTCCGTAAGGCGACACGGTGCAGTGCCTGTAATGGTTAGAAGAAGACTGCAGCCCGGTAGGGAAAATGGCGCAGGGCCTCTACAGAAAGGGAAGAATCTCCGCCACACCTTTTGCATCCTCTCGTCGCTCCGCCCTATTGTGCCCGCATGTAGCACCAGAGCTTTAGGTTCGACACGTTGCCAGCTCATCCCGATCATCTCTCCGCTGTTTTCACTCTCTCCTGAAAGCAACGTCTTTTATGCGCGTAGAAACCTGGTGCACGCGTGCGCAGTGCATAACTGTTTTTTTTTTTTTACAGTTTACAAGACGCCATCGGCCGCGCAAAAAAGTGCACTTTCTGTTCTGTGACATTTTAGGTAAGGTCGTCTCGCGCAGTTTTGATACCAATGAACATATTTTCTTAATGGACTCGAAAAGTTAATTTACGCTCGTATCCTAAGCTTTTGTAAATAAATTTGAATTGGTAAAAAAAAAAGAAGTGGCAGGCCCGCGTCGAAGGCGCAGCACAGTCCCAGTGAAATCTGCAAGAGCGGCCTTTCAGAGCCTTTTCTAACACTCATTAGGGAACTGATGGAAGCACAGTTGCTAAGTACCCATTACGGCACTAATAATTATAGTTTATGGGTGGTAGGCCAGCATTCGCCTAAGCAATTCGTTTCTATTCGGTGCCACAAAGACATGATCTTATTTAAATTATCTGCGTACACTCAAAATAGCAGGCTAGTGAGAAGTAGCTGGTGTACCATGTATACGATGCGCATACAAAGAAACTGCTAAATAGGCTCAATTTTACTCCATGCGGAACATTTACTCGTGCACCATGTGTACAAGATACAAACATATTATATAGTAATATTATATTCCTTCCCTTAGCGGAATTCAAAACTACAACACTCCAGTATGCTACGCGTAACCATGAACTCTGGCAAGTACCTTTTCTAGAAACAAATACGCTGATGAAAGTGTTCGATATACCCTTTCTGTGTTGGTAAATATATATTTTAACGAGGAATTCATAGCACTAACATTTAAAAAAAAGAATACGTGCAATTGGTTGGCAATAAAAATAATACTTCACAGATGTGTAGCCGCTACCACTGTTATCAGCGGACAGACGAATAATGGCGTAGACGGGGCCACCATGCTTCACAAAAGTGATTTTGGCTAAGCGGATACCTCACATGCATTTGTTATAAGATATTCCGCTCGAAATTCGCATTAGGCACTGTCGTCAACGTCAGTGTTTTTTTTTTTGCAGTATTGACAATAGTGATTGTAGCGATAAATGTCGTGCTGTATTAATTCTGTGAGGTAGTAATTGGCAAACAGAACAGAATACTTCGTGCGAGTAATATAAAAAGATCTAGTACTTTCTTAAATCGTTTTCACTTAAGGTATACATACCCGCTTTCCTTAAAGCATCTAGAAATGATCCAGAGAGAAAAAAAGTAAATGTTATCTTCCGTATTGCTTCCTTGTCTCGCCGTATCCGAAGCCGCGTCACTTGGTTTCAGCCGAGACGAGTGTAAGCTTTCCTCCGTTTTGCGGACTGCCGTGCCGTTAACTTATATGAGAAAACCAGCCTCACTTTCAATGAAGAGCACCGTAAACCTCCGAGGAAGTATTGTGGATGAGAAAAACCGTGTTCCTTGAACGTAGGCTTCGGTATCCACCAAGACTTGGTCGCTTTCAAGTTGGTGGCTTTCATACTCTACTCGGTAAGTTGAACGTTAATTGCTCTCAATCTTAAGTAGGACAATACGAGGAGCAGACGCGTCTTGAACGATTTTTCATCGACCACAGCATAAGATATTTTTAAAATGTAACCTGACGCATTGTAGGTACCTTTATAAGTAGGTGTAAAAAGTAATTCCTGCTATCTACTGATCTGGTGGCTACAGAAGCTCGCCTAGTAGGTGATTTCGTAATCGCATACTGACAAATTCAAGCATGAAATGAGGCTCCACGCTTATTGAGCAGCCATGAGACACTCAACGGATGAAGTAAAACGCGTTCCCACGCACAAGCACACCGCCCCCACCCCCCCACACACACACAAATTGTTAAGAGTAGCTGTCCTAGCAGAGAAAATTTCTTGACAGTGAAGAGAAGGCTATGTACCTTGTGGGCATGTGTCACCACTAAAAAACATCAGGTGCATGTTTTTTTGTGAAATTTATATAAAAACGTTACTTTATTTTCTTCGCCGTGCTAATAATAAAGAGCCGTAGCACGCACCAAGTACATATAATTTTTTTTCAATTAATGCAGTGTGGTTTCGTGTTTTTTTCGCGTGTCAAAACGTCGCACGTTTGGCGTTTACGTAGTCAAAAGGTTGTCTTGGTCTTTACAAGAGCGCTCGTCACCCTCTTGCTATAGAGCTTTTTAATGAAGCCTTCCTGGGTGCTGCCTTAACATGCGTGACCCCCCGAAAATGTATGGCTGCAGCTGTGACGTCAGCTTCTGTACTCCCGCGCCACAGCCAAGAAAGGAAGGGATCCTCCTTTCTTGTAAATACGTCTATTACGACGACTCGCCGAAAGAGCTAGTGACGAATTTCACCCAGAAGTGGTTGTCTGAGCTGACGTAGCGAATCGCGTACATTGTTGCTATTGAAGACGGCCGTCATTCGAAGCGCGCGCCAAATCAAACTGCTTGGTGAAAGAGTGCATGCGCAGTAGCATTGGCCACGTGGCTAAGAGAGATTCTAGCCGCCAGCTACCATTTGAACCGGTGTGTTGATCTATGCCACATTCCAGCTGAGGACAATGTCCACTGTGGTGTGCTGTTCCGGAGGACTGATTCGGGACGGGTGTTTGGGCCACCGTGACACGCGCCGCAGTGACGAGTGCCCAGGGGGAGCGTGACTAATGGGTCTCGCAGCTCTATGCAACGCGGCTGTTCTCGGAGCTGACTCTGACGTCCATAAGAAACCTCGCGGTGAGTTGATTTTCCCTAAAACGCCAGTGCAAATGTTCAACGCGAAGAGAGAGCCGGTTTCGAGATTGGCGATGCAGCAGCAGCTATGACTCATTGACTCCTCTCGTATGGCCACCCCTACCTTTTGTGAATTAGCCGAGACGAGCAAAAGGAAGGGGGGAGGGGGAATCGGAGCACGTCAGAGAAAACGGACAGCACAGGCACAAGGATGCAGGTCTGCGAATCGCTGTTCTGGTGAAGTTTCCTCAATGGTAATAAATCAGCTTTCCCAAATTACAACATCGAAGTTATGACTTGACCAGCAACGGCTAATCTTGGTCAACACACAAGAACTCACACGCTACATTCACTTAGCATTTACAGGGCCTGTCAAATGATCCGACAGGCCCTGCAAATTATGACGTATATCTTGAAACTTGGTGCTGTCGATATTAGAAAAAGTTGTATATTTGAGCACATTCAGCAGGGCTGAAAGGACGGCGAAAGCCAGCGGTGCCTTGGAATAGGAACCCAACCACGTGGTACTGCCTTGATTTAGTGGCAACGCTGTCGTTTGCACAGCTGAAGTTTTGTTCTTCGAAAGAGCGTTGGGGGTGGGTGGGTGGAAAAAAAAAACTGGCGCCCGTTTAGTTTATTCTATCTCAGGAACTCTCAAACTCCGTAAGCCGCTATAAATCATTACCAGCGATTTCATGGACGTCTGAATTGTAATCCTAATATTACTAGTATGGCCGCACTAGCATGAATACCTAAAGAGCAAAAATGTGCTGTGTGGGTGGCTGTCAATTCTAATAAAGCTGGCTTAATATCAGTATTCTTATACGCAACGCACGATTTTTTATGGCAAAAGGAGCTGGAAAACCGTTGTGCATGCAATAGTCAACCCCAAGAAAATTGTGGAGCACAATCTTTTTTTTTTCTTCCTTTCGCGCAAGGTTAGGGTAGGGATCGGCCCGTCTGCATTGAATGACGAAGCCCGTGTGGCAGGTGGCCAAGGCAGCTTTTCCATTCCTCACTAAATTGAGCATCAAGAACACTTTTTGCGGGTGGTCGGGCATTTTAGCACACTGTAGCTTAATTTCATGTGCTTCCGCAATTTTAAACTGAGCTTGTACAAAAACTAGCAATTTTCATTGATTTCGCGCAGCTGTTGCATGGATGTAACTTGTAATATTTGGCGATAGATGTGACCTTCACAGACAAGAAGAGAGCAGAGTGGGTCAGGGAACGAATTGGGGTTAAGAATATCATAGTTGAAATGAAGAAGGAATGAACATGGGCCAGACGCATAGCGCGTAGGCACGATAAGCGCCGGTCATTACGGGTAACTGACTGTATTCCCAGAAATGGGAAGCAGGTGAGGGGGAGAGAGAAAATGAGGTGTGCAGATGAGATTCAGAAGCTTGCGGCTGTAAAGTGACAGCAGCAAGCCCAAAGACCGGGTTGATAAAAGGATCATGGGAGATGCTTTTCTCCTGCAGTGGGCATATTCAGGCTTATGATTCCATATTTGTAAACAGGGGCAGGCACCTCACTAAGTCAATGGTGCCTACGCTTGCCTGAAAACATGGAACAGGTGACTATATTACGGACGAGTTTAAGTGCTGCCAGATTGAGCTGTTAACCTTAAAAATATTATTGCAGACGCATGCCGCTGGGTTGGCGCATACGGTGTTTCGTAACCTTAAGGTTAAACATGGTGTCTGGACTGCCGTACTCCCAGATCTCACAGACACTGGAGAGTATTAGCAAGATACGGAAACAGGTTACGAAAATACGACACGGTTCCTTTCCGTATGCGCCTATACAATGGTCGCGCATGCGCGCTCGTCAGCAGGTTCCGTGTTGCCGTATTTCCGTAATCTGCTTCCGTAGCTTTAGCTCGCAGCCCCGCCGCCGTGGTCTAGTGGCTAAGGTACTCGGCTGCTGACCCGCAGGTCGCGGGTTCGATTCCCGGCTGCGGCGGCTGCATTTCCGATGGAGGCGGAAATGTTGTAGGCCAGTGTACTCAAATTGGGTGCACGTTAAAGAATCCCAGGTGGTCAAAATTTCCGGAGCCCTCCACAACGGCGTCTCTCATAATCAAATGGTGGTTTTGGGACGTTAAACCCCACAAATCAATCAATCACCTTTAGCTCGCATGAATACCTTGCGCTCGTGCTCTTCCCAAGACGCTGCAGTTATAGAAACAAGTTTACCTTGACAGGGCTGCACCGTTCGCGTCGCTGAGCCTCTGCCGTGGCACCTTATTTAGCGTGACTGCCAAGCGAAGCAATCACTCTTTTTACATCACTAATGGTTGGCAAAGTCGAGACAATGGACATTTTACAAAAATCTTTAACATGGCTTTACCTTAAGGTTTCTTTTTTTTTTTCAAACAAAACCTCTCGTTCACAGAGTGCTTTTCTGGCTCATTGTGTTTTTGCCTTTTCCCTTTTCCTCACGATCGACAGGTTCTATGTCGTTCACCACGCGATGGCTGAGATTAAGTGTAAAGCGGGACAACACCATTGTATTAGTTGGGGGAAAAGACGTTTAGTTGAAAATATGGTTGAAGAAAAAGGCACTATCTTGTGCAGCTCTCACGAGGCCGTGGCTCAGCGCCTTAACGTTTTGTTGTACTCGCGTGCCTTCACTAGAATTCACAGGTAAAAGCACAATGAGCGAGAAAAGCAGACTGTGAACAAGAGTTTTTGGTTGCAAATCAAACCTTAGAGGAAAGTCACCTAGTAAATTTGGGCAAATTGTCCATTGCCCATGTGAGCAAATCCCCAAGCTGGCTTTCCTGCAAGGGCAACTTGCAGTCAAACGGTCTTGTTCTCAGACTGCTTTTTCAGTCATTGTGATTCGGCCTTCCCCCACTCCCTTAAAATGAACGACAGGTGTCTTGCCCGCCGTGCGATCGGAGAGTTCGTTCCAGGTGGGTCAACCACACAGTCATTGAAGGGGGCAAACGTCGTCTTTTTCTCACTCGCGTTTTTTTCACTTGAATAGGAGTGGTAAAATCACAGTAAGCGAAAAAAGCAATCTAGACATGACGTTTTTTTTTGTTCCTTCGGCTAGAAAAACAACCCACAAGAATGCTACCTTGTAGTTTTCCGCAAATGATGAATAATTTAGCACATAGAGCCTTTGTAATGAACCTCAAAACAGTCAAAATAGAGAAACAGAATTTAATGAAGTTGTTAGATTAATCACCGTGGGTGAGCGTACTGTAGAGTAAACCTAAAGCCAAATGTGAGCAGCATTGTCGCATTTAAAGATGTGACGATATTAGGGCTTGTCTACAAGATTGAACAGTCCTAAGTATCTCCGCCCAAACCCTTGAAAATAGTGTTCGCATGGACAAGCATGCACAATACCCACAGCTCTACGTGCAAAAGAGATTGGCTCCAGGCAAGTGCTCGAAAACTAGATATCCCGCTGAAAAAAAAATTGCACCACCAACCACAGCTATCGTAGTACTACTTTGGTCCAACGCTTTTTAAGCAAGTCAAGAACGCGCAAAAATATTTATTTGCCACAAATATTCACGCACTTGTAGTGACGGGAGTAACATTTTGATTTTTTATTTCTCTAACATATTGGTTTCTTGAACAAAATACATCTGGAGGCATTTGGAATGTCAAAATATCCCAAATTCTTTCGCTAGTCTAAAAGAACAAGTGTTTCATCAGTATTGACATTCATTATGCAATACGTAACAATACAATTATCGCTTTAAAGTGCGAAGGGAGAAGTAATTAAGCATTAGAATTGGCTATTGAACACAAAGTACATCAGCAACATATATTTAAAGTAGCAGACTTGTAGCAGGAATGAAACAAAATCAACAATGACGCAACGGAAATTACAAAAGTAGTCCCAGACACGTGTACTTATTTACAAAGCAGCAGTTATAATTGGTACGATTTGAATAGTTATGTTCAAATGAAATAAAATGAGCTGTACACATAAATGGGCAGTTATGCAACAGAATGAGGTAAAATTGACAAAGTAATAAAGAAATGATTTACATATCAAAGTGGCAGCTGGTAATCAGAACATTTCAACAAATAGTGCACCCCATCGCCGAAACAGTGCTTTCAGAGACGAAGGTTTACTCTAAATCAATGTATACGCCAATTTTACACTTGATTCGCATTTATCAGACAATATTGAGCAAAAACACGACACAAGGATGTCCTGAACGTTACGTGTAGACATGCCAATTACACAGGAGTGATTACAAACTTGGCTTCAGCGAAATGGATGATACCGTGTTGAGGATATATTCTATACACGAATGTGCTAAACATAAACAAAACTTATGAGAGTATTCCAAGGTAAATCTACAAAAGTGCGCCTAGTAGCATGAACGCGGGTCAGTAATGAGAACACCGTGCAAATTCGAGTGCAAAATAGAAAAGTACAAATGCGGCAGCATGGTAGCGTCACGCTAGTTGCCTCCTGCGTTATTTTTTTTCTCGTCCCGTGTCCATGTTTTAAAGATCGCTTTTGAAATCAATCAGCACTTACTATAGTCGGCTCCATACATCAGGTGCAACGTTGTGGGATTTTTACAGCAAATTTGCTCAGCAGATCACTTTACTCAACGCGTTTCGTGCATAGATTTTGCCGTTGTAAACATGGCCCCGCCGAGAGTGCTGGCGGAACTAATATTATGAAAAAAAAACACATTACCGGTAACGAAATTATTTGACTATTTCTTGGTGTGAGCCGCCTCTACTGAAAAAGGTCTCACTATTTTCCATAGTGCTGCACCTGATGTGTGAAACCACCAACCTTATACAGCAGTAGCAAGATGATTCAGTTGACCTCTCCATGGTCTTGGCTTGTCAGTGACGTGGATCTGGATAACAGGCCGAACGAGCTGAAGCGAGACTTGGGTAGAAGCCGTAAAAACACCTCTCCAAGCCTCCGACGATAGATTCAAACAGAGTCTGGTTGGTCGTATCTGAACCAGCCATGTCCTGGACGTGATAGCCACAAAGGGGTAAGCCAAGCCACACGTGGATGCTTATTGGTATGTGCGTGGAAGGTGAGCGAGCTCCGTGCGTCGTCATAATAGTCGCACACCAGGCATCTTCCGATTCGGAAAGCCACTCTGCCGATCTTCTGTCGGTCGACCGCACCTTCCGCACCAGCTGGCGTGCAATCTGGGGCGCGTCCACACTGATCGGATCCGGTGAACGCCGTACAGGGCCCACGGGGTTTGTAGGCTTCTCCGTAAAATCCACGAGTAGAACATGGCCATGCTTTGAACACGTTCGTGCTCACGCTCGATGTCCTTGATGCATCCGTAGAGGGGGTCTTCATAGAGTTCTAGAATCGATGGATTCAGAAACGGGTAGAAGTCGGCCTCCATGGCTGCAATATGTTCTGGTGGGAGGTCGTGGCAGATACTGCACATCCGCTGAATGTCGACGTCTGCCATGACGGATATCTGCTGTGTATGCCGTGGAACGGAACTTCAGGCGCTGCGACTTCTTGCAGTATTCGTCTTGATGGCACCAAAGTTATGTGCACGGCGCAGTGTCTGTCTTGTTGACGGCAGGAATGGCAAGATCTCTTGTGGCAAGCAAACACGAAGCTCAAGTTGTAACACCCGATGTGCAAGATGCAGATCAAGTGAACTTTAGTGTGGCACATACAAAATCTAAAACGATTTGCAGAGCTTTCTTCAGTAAGTACTCTCGTTCACAGACTGCAGGTGTCACTTCTCCTTTTGCCACATTGAGTTCTAGTTCACCGACCTCCCCAAACGACAGGGAACTGGTTTATCACGCCAGCACTGAGGGTTATAATGAGGTGTGAAAATCCCCTACTTGGGGGAAAGCATTTGGGGTCTTTGCCGTACATTCACTTCAGAGAAAGGGGAAGTGACAAGAATGGTGTTTTTGAGGTACAGCCTTGCCAGTATAAGCAGCAATATGGGGTCCCAGAGCATATTTCTGTAGAAGTCACACTTTTTTTCTTTTTTGAGAGAGAGGGGGAGGGAACGCTGCGTTAGCAAGGTGCGCAAAATAGTTGAGCTCTTCCACGTGTTCCGCGAATCTTCTCCCTTTCTTACAATGAGAGGAAAAAGACGACAGGGACACCGAGACACGTCCGGCTTCTAGGGACCGGTCAGCGCTGCCTTTTTTTCTTTTGTTCCCTCCTGTGGGTTGCCCTTATTTTCACTCATAGCGAGTCACTGCAGACACCTTGCAAAACTGTTACTGCGCAGGCCCAAGCAAGTGTGATTTTCCAAGACACACCGTCAGTCGTGCAGCATAACACACTTTTTCCCGTAGAAAATTATTATCTACCTTCCTTTATTTCAGTTATCCATGTACTCCGTAAAGCAACAGTGAGGCTTGGTGTTCCTGAGATAAATCTCTTGGAAGCATATATGACTGCTTATTAGAGGAGGAGATAAAAAAGGCAGCGCTTGTTTCAGGCCACCGAATGTCATGTGCAGTGCGCGATAATTGTTCGTTAAGTGAGGACACCTCAGTTGATACATTCGCGGGGAAAAGGATATTGAAAGTAGGTTGAGAGTGAACAACAGAAAATAAGGTAACATAGAAACTATAAGAGAACAAAAAGACGAAAGGAAATGGGGGTGGGGAGGCGGAGAAAAAAAAAGAGTGAAGGTGAAAGTTAAAAAAATAACTTCTGTGATGGCAACCACCCGATCCAAGATGGCCAGCGGCTTGCATAAGTCTCTAGTTCAGGTTGGCGTCCCGAAGAATGCCGAGTAGGGCCACAAAGGCAGCGCGGTGATGGTCCGAGCAGTCGGTAGGATATCAGGTATTTTCGAGGATCCCACATGGCAGGCTGAGGAGAAGGAGACGGTAGTTCATCACGAGCCACTTGCGCGCATCGCCGATAGCAGGACACTCACGATAACCTAATCCTACGCAGAACTGTTTTTTAAGGGCTGTTCAACCAGACATTTTGTGCGCTGGTACATGCCTTTGTATATGCGCAAACAAAACTTGAAAAAGAAATGGGAAAGAGGCGGTTGGGCTGTCACCCCCACCCCACCCCTCTCTCCTTCCTGGCTATGCCATGCACCTGAAAAAAAAAAGCTGTTGAAGCCATGCGATTACAGGAATTGTTGGCTTCCAGGCGGCTCCAATCAAAGGTTTTCGCCGACTAGCCTCGTGCAGTTTATAGAGAGTGAAGATAGAATTGTACCTTCGGCAGTCTCCCACTCGTGTTCAGCAAAGTACGGGATTCTGAGCGAGAAAAAAATCGGCAATTGTCAATTTTAATAATAATGAATGCAGTGAACATTCCATACAGGAGGAAACACTGGAGACAGTATATAAATGCCAATATATTGGCGTACGAATGAGCAAGGGGGCTGATCACCCGATAAAGCTCGAAGAATACGTAACGACTAAAGGTAACAGGTATGCTGCTGTAATGAGCACATGAGAATTCCAGAATTACAATAGCTAAAATGAAGGAAAGAACTGCAAATTCGAGGGTAAACATTTATGTGTTAGACACATAATTGAGTACTAACATGCAATGATGCCCAGAGAAGTATAGGGGATGTTAATAAAAGTAATTGTGATCTAATTATGAGGCGGAAAATCGGAACCAAAGATAGCTTGCCACCGCCAGAGTCCACGCCAACGACCTTCGATTAACGAGTTTGAAAGCTCGACCACTTAGCTACGGAGGCGGTGACCCCTCCGTTCACTTTATGGGGCATTTTAAACGTGGGAGTGTCAGCTAGTGCCATCTGTTGGCATTGCGGAGAGCAGGAAGCCGATCATTAATTACTTGCGTACTATGCGAAGGCAGCAAGTCTGTCGGAACAAGACTCTCGTTATGAATAAAAGGAAAAGTGGATAAGTTCTCTGCCACCCTCAAAGAACTCACTTGCGGTGAGTAGTTCCCCACTAAAAAAAAAAAAAAACTGACTCGGCATTGGCCCGGCGTGTCTTTTCTTTTTTTTCTGTTAAATGTGCCTTAAATGGTCTATGTTTCAAACCTTACTCGCTCTGTGGCAATGGCTACTCGTAGAACGTCACCTAGATATTCGACGGTCGTATAGAGCGTACACATGCCTTCTATTGACATTAGTTTGGTCGCCATTGCTTACAAGAGTTCAGACAAGAGCATGAAATGGTGACCTCAGATCATTGCTGGTGTCCCCTCCGATTCTTGTGTCCCCCTTGGCGTGTCACTAACAGAAGAGAGTAGGCAGAGCACAAAAGAACGCAAGGGGTGAACGACTCTGTCCTCGCCTGCTCTGACACTATCTAATGAGATAAAAAGTCATTGTGGCCGCCATTTTAGGTATCCAGCTAAAAGAACCTGTCTGTGAAATGACGTGCAAGGCAGTCGTGAAAGCAGGGGACTCGAAGCGGTGAAGGAATGTATGGTCACGGCCGGGCTAGACTACACCTGCATGCAGAGAGCGCGCACGTGCAGTCTAGCCCTGCCGTGGTCTAGTATTCGTTGCCCGTTATTTTCAACAAGGCCCGTGTATAAAACCAAAGACAACAGCCGAACCACAGTTTCATGATCTCTTCTCATGCCAAATACATTCGCTCACTCTTTCGTTTCTCGTTTTCGCGTCACGTGTCACTTCACATATGCTGTGAAGCGCGCTGTCTGTAGCGGGTACTGTAGAAAATGTAGGGCAGTGTCGCTTCAAGGATTCAAAGTGCTGCCTCACCTAATACCCAGTTTCAAAAGATGAGATTGATGAAACATTATGGTAAATATTCGGGGTTTTGAAGCAGCTTTAGAATGAATCTGCCGTCTCTCAGGGCTCCATGAGACTTCTATATACCAACGCTTGCATGCGCTTTTTCATGTGTGATTATTGGTATATCGAACCTTGCCCCCACCCAAGCTACACCAGAAATCTCTCCCAGCCGCAATACAATAGCCTATTGCCCCCCCCCCCTTCCCTTCAAGAAAATCCTGCTGACGACCATGTATCAAACTACTTTCGAGTCTGTTCGGTGCGTCCGAGCAACCGAGTATATATGTCTCAGTGACCCCACCGTGCCCGCTTACGTTCTGTCAGCGGATCGTTTGGCATGGGGCCGTGTTTTTGATCGTTTGTGCATGGTGTGTCCGAGTCTATGATGGTTTTGGGACGTTAAACCCCACATATCTATCAACATCTCTTTATTCCCGCTTCTAGCATACCTCTTTCGGGCGGTTTTACTGGTTTGTAGTGATCTTTAGAGAAAAGTTCATCCCTGCGTTCAGTTCCTTTTTATCTGCTTTACACTTAATGTGCGGCAGTTCAATCTTTCACGAATATATACCCATTGCGACACACGGCATTGACGGGAAATGCGAGAGTGGCAGTGCTTGACTTGGCGTCGCCTGCTGCCATGCTAGTGCTCTGCGATAGCGGCGCGTACTGATATCGTATCCCAGAGTTTTTAGCGGTCTGGCGTACTTAGAAATTAGATATATACAGCTGCACGCCATCTATGTATGTGCCCAGCACATGTTTTCTCTAGTGAGATCGGCAAGAACAGAAACCCATATAAAAAAAAAAGCTGGCCTGTTTATTTTAACCAAATTTCCCAATGTGACGCTATTGACAAGTATTATGTAAGCTTTTTCATTCAAATAAAATCTGCTTATTAAAGGAATAACTGCCTTAACGGTATTATCTCGTACAGATTTGTTAGCTGGAATGTTTGAAAATTACTTTTTGCATGGCGCAAACTCTATGTAAGTTATGTACTCTGCATGCATGACCCTCATCAGTGGCATCCAGGGAGTGGCACATCGGGCACGTGCATCCCCCCCCCCTTTCTTGATATTGTTTTCACCGTGACATATAAAGCATGAATGACCGTTTCAAGTGGTGCTCCCTCCCCCTTCCCCGCAATCAAAGAGATACCCCTCAACCCAAAAAAAAAAATCTGCGTCGCCCATGACTCTCCATCAAATAATAACTGGTTGAAAGCAGCTACCTGCGCGCCGGAATTTCATATTTTAAATTTGTGTATATCATTGTTGTGGAGTCGCCACTCCGGAATTTGAACGACTCCGCGATCCTTCCACGTGTTCGAATTCGAAACCACGCAATACAATTGGTATAAAAAATGGGACAAGGCTGAGAGTAATAAATTGGGATTAGAATTGCAGCCTTTTCTGAATATATATCCCATTTTTACCTACGGGACCCGTTTTATATGTATGGAAGGTGTATTATCGTCGTGTAAGGTCACAATTTACATATTGTAAAAGGAGCTACTGATATTCTTTCATTTGGGTCAGTAGATCTTGGAAACTCCAGCCTCGCGGGAACATTCGCAAAGAACGTGTTTTCAATCTTCCCAAGTGTTGCATATGGTGTACTCGGAGAGGACATCACTGTGTACTATTTATAATTCACAGAGCTCATCCGGATGCCATCATCTTCTGCTGCGTCCAGTTCCAGCGATGGCAACGTTCTGAATGCACTCGAGAAATATGTCGATGAAGCGAATCTTCAGCTTGGTAAGTACACCATTACTAGCGTTATGGTGGTATTGGAAGCAATCTTTGACATTTTAGGTATACTCCAAGGCAAGTTGGTGTGGCGCGTATTTTGTAAAGGCGTTCCAAGAAAGGTAGTTAAAGACGCTTATTGCATTTTGTTTCAAGAATGTTTATTCACCCTTAGATTTCTGTATTGTGCGCGATAAACTGAGAGCTAGCGATCGTGTTGACGTTCGGCCCTCACAGATGCGCTGGTCAAGTGCGTATTCTAACTTCGTACGCACCATTTTCCATTAAAGGCCTGACCACACGTTTACCTTCGCAGCGCGTCGCGTGCAGTTTGTTGTGTTAGTGGTTCATGAGAAAAAGGAAGAAGGCACCTAGTTTCTGTCTGCCTACAGGCGACACGGCGCATTGCATTTGGGTGGGGTAGAGGGGAGAAAGAGGATAGGGAATAATAGTGTGTGGTGTGTAAGGAGGGATTGTCCGGTCCGCTTCAGCGCGAGCAGCGGGCCGTCGGCAAGGGCAAGGGCAGCAGGGCTCCTGGGAATCAGCGGTAGGCAGCAATTCCTGACTCCTCCACGAACTCCGCCGGCTGCGAGTGCTGCTAGATGTGGACGAAACGGGAACAGCAGGTTTTACAGGGTGGAGACGAGTAGACCCTTCTCCTGTAGGCCGTGTAGGCCCTCAAGCGTTCCTGTGCTAAGCCAGGGCAGGCACAGAGGAGGTGTTCGAGGGTCTCTGGGTCTCCGCAACGGCTGCAGGCCGGGGAGGGAGAGAGGCCCTTGGTGTGGCGGCGGGCCGCCGTCCACACGCAGCCAGTCCGCAGTCGCAACAGGGAGGCCCGTTCTCTCCTGGTGAGGCCCGTCTCTGGGAGAGGCTGCAGTTTTTCCTTGCCTTTTGACGCGGCATCGTGCAATTCCTAGAGAGAGAGAGAGAGAGAGAGGTACGAAATGCTGCGCGCCTAGTCTCTCTGTAGAGGGAAGGCACCACATCGCGTCGCATTTGAATTTTTCGCGTTCATTGGTGGCAGCACTTACACACCATAAAAAGGTGGGAAGTTAAAGCACGCTTTAGGTGTCTAAATCTCATCAGGACACTGAAATTTAATTCCGCATGGGAAACTAAGCTTCTGAAAACTTGCCCGGGACTACTTGATATTGCGGTGACCATTTTGTCTGAAAACATTCCAAGTTTTTCTGCCTCAACCGTAGCGAATGATACCCGCGGGGTCAAAACTATTTACGACCTAGCGATCCCATGACTTCTCGCTTTTGTCACACCGCACCTGTAGGTTCAACAATGCCAATTTTGTGCCTCCACAGCTGTCTGCTGCTTATTGTGACAGGCTGTCCCACATTTTCAGTAGCCCTTCAAACAAGTTGTAAGAAGGTGCTATTCGCTTCCTCAGGCTATGGGGACAAAAACCAGCGCCTTCAGTTGTGGTATGCAGAATGCATGGCAGACGAGGTCACTACTCGGAGCACCCTTCGTTCAACGAATTCACCCCGACGGGGAAACTGGTACTTGTTGTTGAACTGCCAGAGCAGTATTGGAAACAGGAAGCCATTGATTCCACGGGCAAAATTTTTGTTTACACTCGAATACATGGCAGACGACCAGTGCGGCTTTTTGAAGTACGCTGAGCTAGCAGTGCGTGGTCAGAGTTCAGTGTGCAGCGAAAATGAGTATCTGTGCGAGGCACTGAACGTAACCAGAGTCCATTCCTGTTTACAACTGTGCTGATCAATCGAGTTACTGGGTGATACACGCTCGAGAAATTACTACAGTGCATACGACTACTGTTTTGTTTTTTTTTCACTAAAAATAAGCTATACACAGTGTGGCGTTGAGCCAACTTACACACTTCAAATTGTTGATAGAATCATTGATGGCGATGGTAAATGACACATTTGTTCACACTAATAGACACCAACATTTTCCCTGCTTCCATATACAATATATGTCTACTTAAAATGTTACTTCAATGAAATTGAACAGTTGAAGCCAATGAATGTAGAATGGGCTTGAATTGTACAGCTTTCCCTGTATTGGAGTCATCGCGACCCAAATGTGAAAACAGTAAACTGGGTGTCGGAATGAATGAACAAACTTATTTTAAAGTTCGTCTGGCTGTTTTCTACGAAATGAAAACTTTTTATTGGTGTTTTTGTACATTACACTTTTTTCACCGTATATATCACAATTACTACAACGCAGTTAAAACAGTAAGATTTACGTCCTATATACCCTCCGTGACTTATTATCTGTTGGGTTTCATTATGTTGTAGAAATGAAAGAATTATGATATGTTTGTTGACTACCTTCGTACCGTCCTGTATTTAGGCTGCTGCCGTTATTCTGTACCATCGAGGATGCACTATCGAAAGGCGTGTACACAGATGTCAAGTTTGTGTTGTACGGTGATATATTTTGTCCATTTGGGCAGTGCCGATGGAATCGCCCGGCTGCCAGCAGAGGCGACAAATATAAGAAAATATATTATGCAAAACAGCTCAGTGCTGTCCTTTAGGATAAATGTAGCCAGTCCAATTCCCTGTCCTGTTTTCTTTTGGTTTTGCTTACGCGTTCTCAGTTCCACCACAAACAATTCGTTACGCAAAAGTACTTTGCTAAGAACAGGGCGATGTCGTCTGCTAGCGGCCCAAACAATACGCTGAAAATAAAGACGCCGAAATATTAAAAGACCGAACGTCAGAACGACGAAAATTCAAATGCCAAACTCAAGACGCTGAAAATTTAAAATACCGAAAAATCAAAACACCGAAACGCTAAAATGCCGAAACATGAAGACGCCATCGCCTAGCTATGGTGGAGGATAAAGTATATTGGCAAAATGAAGGTTCCATCACCTCTTTTCCTATAACCATATTCTCTTGGCCATTATTCTTCGCAGTAAGATACACACACACACACCACACACACACACACACACATATATATATATATATATATATATATATATATATATATATATATTATATATATTATTTGAAAATCTAATTTGTCTTTCCTTATGAAGTTTCCAAACAGTGATGATGTCACGCTTGTCACTGAACCTGCGTCATCCCGATCACCCGAAGAGAGCAACGTGGACAAGTCTCTGTTGCAGAAGCCAGGGCTGTTATTTTTGCCACCACAGTAAACCCCTGCGCCACTGAATACCACGATTAGGCACGGTTCAGGGTATAACTACTTTGATAAAAATCATCGCTAAACACCGAGCATTTCTGGACAACCTGCTAGGGTGACCATGCTTTGAGGAAGTATTCATCCAAACGCTGCTTTGTGTTTGGGGCGCACACACAGCATTCCTCTTCATTGTCGCATGGCGCACCCCTGACAGATGGCATGAAAGTAACACAAGGAAAAGAAATAGTCAATTACAACCCTCCCCCTTCTCTCCTGTCCCACACACAAAAAGAAAACTATTTCAGCACAGTCAGGGCGTCTATTTCTTTTCTCCAGAACACACCAATACATCCACATGAGTGGTTGGTGGTAGCGTGTAGTATTGCTGAGTATAGATGGCACCAGGTGAAGCCACGTGGCGCCTGATGATTTTGGGGTTATTTTTAAATACACACAGAAAGCACACACAACACTTTTCAATCCTGTAAAAGGTGAACCGCTCGAATGATCTGCATAAAAGTTATGCAATAACAATCAGGAATGAAAAAGGAAAGAAATGTTGTGGAAATAACTTCATTAATTGAGTTAGACCCGCCGCGGTGGTCTAGTGGCTAACGTACTCGGCTGTTGGCCCGCAAGTCGCGGGTTCAAATTCTGGCTGCGGTGGCTGCATTTCCGATGGAGGCGGAAATGTTGGAGGCTCGTGTGCTCAGATTTGGGTGCACGTTGAAGAACCCCCAGGTGGTCAAAATTTACGGAGCCCTCCACTACGGCGGTCTCTCATAATCATATAGTGGTTTTGGGACGTTAAACCCCACATATCAATCAATCAATCAATCAATCAATTATTCAGTCAATCAAATCATCATCAATGAGTTATCGTCTTTAAGAGACAAAAAAAGAGCGAGACTACAAAAGTGCAATTCTTCTGGATATTTTTCCCTGCTTTATTCAAAAAATAAAGCCTGAGCAGAAAATCTGCCAGCAACATTTCTCCATAGACTAAAAAGGAATACAGTGCCGAAAAACCCGTGTATATTTGACCAAATTCGGACGAGCTACAGCTTGAGAAAGTACACATGTATTTTCTATGGGCGCTTGTACTGGTGAGCCCTCTGAAGGGCCTATTCGCGCGCTATCTGCAGAGCCACACCGCCAATGGGGCACACGTCCCGCCACTGCGGTGCGGCTCTGCGATGGTTGCTGTATCACACAGTGCAGAGATGATAGCAACCACCGTGAGTGCACAATCAAGTCAGCACACACTGACTCACACAACAGTCAACTCTTAAAGTTGAGATAGCGCGTAGATACGCTCTATAACTGACGCCATCTTGTTTGTGGGTTTGTCAGCAATTGTCGTCTCCTGATGTGGCATCCCGATCGAATTTCGTCGTCACTTGTCATAACACTTGTCATTGCTAGATTTCATTGTTTTACTTCGTCGTTTCACACATGTAGGGCGTTGTTGATTGATTGATATGTGGGGTTTAACGTCCCGAAATCACCATATGATTATGAGAGACGCCGTAGTGGAGGGCTCGAAAATTTCGACCATCTGGGGTTCTCTAACGAGCGCCCAACTCTGAGCACACGGGCCTGCAACATTTCTGCCTCCGTCGGAAATTATTTTGGGCGTTGTTTTATGCAGGAAGGATTTAGGACGGTGCATTGCGGATTGCTGTTCGAAAGAAAGAAACGCAGAACCTCAGCCCGCACTCGCCGAGCTTTTCTTGCCCACTACAAGATGACACCCAATGGTGGTGGTGGTAGTGGTTCATGTGGAAAAGGAAGAAGGCACCTAGTTTCTGTCTGCCTACAGGCGACACGGCGCAGTGCCTTTGGGTGGGTAGAGGGGGATGAAAGAGGATAGGAGAAATAGTGGTGGAGTGTAGAGAGGGATGTCCGGGCCGCTTCAGCGCGAGCAGCAGGCCGTCGGCAAGGGCAAGGGCAGCATGGCTCCTGGGTTCAATGGTAGGCGGCAATTCCTGACTCCTCCACGAACTCCGCCAGGCTGCGGAGTGCTGCTGGATGTGGACGAGACGGGAACAGCAGGTGTTTCAGGGTGGAGACGGGCAGGCCCTGTCTCCTGTAGCCGCGTAGGCCCTCAAGCGTTCCTGTGCTAAGCCAGGGCAGGCACAGAGGAGGTGTTCGAGGGTCTCTGGGTCTCCGCAGCGGCTGCAGGCCGGGGAGGGACAGAGGCCCTTGGCGTGGCGGCGGGCCGCCGTCCATACACAGCCAGTCCGCAGTCGTAAGAGGGAGGCCCGTTCTCTCCTGGTGAGGCCCGTCTCAGGGAGAGGCTTTGGTCCTGGCCCGCCGGCCACCCTCGGGTCTGGGTGGACTGTGATGAGGAGCCTCTTGAGACGGGCCTGTGAATAATCCCTGGCCGCCACGGCACAGGAGTAGGGAGTACCAGGCTGGTGGGCAGCCTTGGCGAGGGTGTCTGCCTTCTCGTTTCCAGCGATGCCCACATGGGAGGGCAGCCAGTGGAAGGAGACGGACACCCCGGCGTCCGTGAGGGCGCGAACCTTGGCTCTCAGGAGGCAGGCCGTCAGTCCGGCACGGTGGGAGTTGGCCAGGGTCTGCAGGGCCGCCTTGCTGTCGCATAGAACCGCGGCCGGCTGAAGGGGGATGTCCTCAGCCAGCAGGTCTACTGCGAGATGCAGTCCAGCCAGTTCCGCCCGTGGAGCTCGCCGGAAAGGGAAGCCTGCACTGCCGGCTGTTGGTTCTGGACGGGATTACGCATGCGGCCGCTGCGGTCCCGTCTGGCATCACAGATCCGTCCGTGAACACCTGCAGCCGTCCCTCCAGTTGTTCCTGGAGCTTGCAGAAGGCCGCCTGTGTCAGTGCGGCCACAGGCGTTCGTCGCTTTGTTGCCCCTTCCAAGCAGAGGTGGACCTCTGGTGGCTGGTGGTGAGGCGGTGGAGAGGCAACCGGAACTGGCGGATCTGGGACCATTTGGTGATACAGCAGGCAGAGGCCTCCCATCCGTGATCCTGGCTGGCTGCGGAGGCTCTCCAGGAGGGCCCTGCCGTCGGTGGCGCGGTGAAGGCGGTCAATGTGGCCCAGCGCTCGTTGTAGCATACGTAACGACAGGGGCCACTCTCCTGCCTCTGCGAGAGTTGCTGCCACCGGCGAGCTTTTGGGAAGCCCCAGGATGGCCCTCAGTGCACTCCTGTGGAGTCCCTCCAGCAGGCGTCTCCTGGCCGGTGTCAGGCTCACCAGCGGGAAGGCGTACAGGAGGACCGAGGACGCCGCAGCTTGGTTGAGCCGGAGGGCCCACTTGGTGGAGCAGCCGCGGCCACGCAGCTGCAGCCTGCTGATGGCGCCCTGGACGCGCCGCACCTTGGTGGCAGCAGCCTTGGCAGCCGGGATCCAGGTGAGTCGGTGGTCGATGGTGAGGCCCAGGTACCTCACCACCAATCTCCAAGGCAGGCTGCGACTGCCAATCCTCAGCCGTCTCACGTGGGTGCGTGCTGCCGCCAGCGGGTGAATCAGCAGGGCCTCGGTCTTTGTGGCAGAGACCTTAAGCCCGATGCTTCTGAGGTAGGCTACCACTGCATCGAGGACCGCCTGCAGTGATCTCCTGATGGCGGGGATGGACCGCCTTGGTCCCCGGACCCAGAGTGCCACGTCATCTGCGTAGATAGAGCAGCGGGCCGGGAACCTGGTGTCTGTTGGGAGGGATGCCGGAAGTCCTGCCAGTGCGATGTTGAAGAGGAAGGGGCTCAATACTGAACCCTGTGGGACACCAGCAGTGATGACCCTGGGTTGCTGGTTGCCCCTCCAACGCGGACGCGGAAGGTCCTCCCGGACAGGAAGGCGGTCACGAAGCCTCGGAGGCTACCGCTGATGCCGAGGCGGTCCAGGGCCGCCTCGACCGCCACGTGTGGGAGTTCGTCAAGGCGCTCTCCACGTCCAGCAGCAGCAGCATGGCCACGTCCCCGCTGCTCCTGGCGTCCTCGAGGGTAGCGACGACGTCCGAGATGGAATCTGCCGTGCACCGGTGCCGCCTGAAGCCCGTCTGCTGCTCCGGGAAGAAGCCCTGGTCGGCAATCCACTCCAGTCTCTCCAGAGCCACCCTCTCCATCACCTTGCAGGGCGCGGAGGTGAGAGACACTGGCCGGTAGGAGGAGAGAGCCGTGGCCTTCCTCCGGGGCTTCAGGATTGGTGCCACCACCGCAGTTTGCCAGGACTCGGGTAAGGCTCCGGTGCCCATACGTCATTGTAGTATTCCAGGAGTCGTTGACGGCCACCCCCATGCAGGTTGCGGAGCATTTGGAAGGTGATGCCGTCGGCCCCTGGAGCACTACATCGCTTGGTCCTCGCGAGGGCTGCCACCAGCTCATGTATTGCTATGGGCTCTTCGCACAGCTCCCGCACCTGCGCGGACGCCATCTGGGATGGTGACAAGAGGTAGGGCAAGGGAGGGCAGCAGGCGGTGGTGCAGCAGGCAGTGGGGCTCTATCTCTGGCAGCAAACTGGTCAGCCAGCCGTTCTGCCAGATTCGCAGCCGTGGTCGACAGGTGAACAGCCAGGGACAGTCCCTGGTTCAGGGACCGGGGCGCCATCACCAGGCACTTCAGCAGGCGCCAGGCCTTCGTCCCATCCCGCGAGCTGTTGATCGAGGCGCACACGCCCTGCCAGCCCTGGTTCCAGCGCCTGCATGCGTGGCGTCTGCAGACGGCATCGATTCGCCGGAAGACCGTCCAGAGCTCCGGTTGGCGTTTGTTCAGGGCTTGCTGCTCTGCACGTCGCCGTGCCGCCCTCTGAGCCAGGTGCCGGATGTCTGGGACGGGCTGTCCCTGCTGAACCTTGGCAGTGACCGTTGCTGCCCTCGCACTGTGGGCCACCAGTTGCAGCAGGTCCCCGCTGCCCGCGTCCTGCTGGAGTAGTCGCCGGTAGACCTGCCAGTCCACCACGCGGTACTCGCGATCCCGTGGAGCCCTACCTCTGAAGGGAGACAGCAGGATGGGCAGGTGGTCCGAGCCCCAAGTGTCCGGGAATGGTGACCAGGCATACCGGCAACCCTCCGTGGCAACGCTGAGGTCTATGGCAGTGCTGGTGACCTGCTGCCCACGACGGAGGAAGGTGTTGGCACCCGAGTTGAGGATCGCCAGCCCCAGCTGCTGGAGGACATCACGCAGCTCTCTGCCTCGAGCGTCAGTCCTGCGACCGCCCCATGCTGGGTGTTTTGCATTGACGTCCCCGCAAAGCAGGAACTCCTTGCCCAGGCGATGCGCCAGCTGACGAAGGCATCTGGGGTCCCAGGGCTGGCCCGGCCGAACGTAGATGCTGGCCACAGTGGTGTCCTGCCCCCCGATGTGAATGCGGACGGCACAGCATTCAAAGGGGCCTCCAGCCAGGTCAGCCACCTTCACCTCTGCCTGCGGGAGCTCGCGCCTGGCGTAGATAGCACACCGGGAACGTCCTTGCTGGTGGCTGTCGTTCAGGCAGGGGGCATCACGGCAGGTCGCCAGAGTGCAGCCGTCCTGCTGCTGTATCCAACGTACCCTGGCAGGCGAAGGTCCTCCGCCTGGGCATACACCTCCTGTAGTGCAAGCACGTCGTAGTCGCTCCGCAGGGTGCTCTGCCAGGTCGTCTCTTCGCCGCCCCAGCCAGTTTACGTTCCACTGCAGAACGCTAGGGCGTCGGCCTCGGCTCGTTCCGGGTGGGGAGCTAGCCATGATTAGTTGTGGGGAGTGGAGAGCCTCCCGTCTGTAAGCAGATGGCTCGAAGAGGGTGGTCCAGGGGAAGAGACTCTCCCACAGACCGCAGGGTGTTCAGCAGGGTGGCGACGATTTGGTAGGCCGGGTCAGCTGGAGGCAACTCTACTGTCGCATCAGGCAGGGCCGCAGGAGCCATGGGCACAGCAGGCCGGCCTCCGGGGGCAATAGCTGCAGGCTGGGCCGCGGAGTGGCAGCTGCAGCAGGAGGGGCCTCAGGAACACAGTGGCCACTGGCAGGGCCATATGGGCAGCAGCACTGGTGGACTGCAGTCCCTGGAGTGGCTGGCGGCGAGATTTTCGAGGCGCCGGGATGGGTCTGGCAGGAGGGGGGCGGCGGGGTGGCCCTTCACCACGCTTGCAAAAGACCGCGCCTCCCTAATCTCCTCTCGCACCGCTGCTGCCACTGTGCGCCTCGAGAGGATTGTTGGGGAGGATGCCATGATTGTGGCAATCTTCCGCTGCTCCTGCCACCGAGGGACTCTGGGGTCTGCAGAGTGAGGGCCCCCGCAGTTCACACACCGGGTCTGCTTGCAGCTCTCTCCAAGGTGGGTCCGGCCGCATCTGATGCAGCTGCCTGGCCAGCTGCAGCTCTCCTTCACATGGCCGAACCGACCGCATTGCCGGCACTGCAGAGGGCGGGGTCTGGCTGGCCGCACTGGGAAACGGACCAAGAAGAGACACGTGCTCCGGCGGCACAGGGCCGGCGAAGCGGAGCGTCACGGTTCGCCCCTCCCTGGCAGCAGAGAGCACCGGAACGGCCGACTTGATCCCAGGCAGCAGGCTGTCCACCGCAGGCTCCCCGTCGACACCATGTAGGAACCCCGTGCTGGTCTTGTGGTCAGCGGGTTCCTTGGCAGTGACGGGGATCCCCTTTAGCTCCTTGATGTTCAGGAGCTGCTCCAGCACTCTCGCGTGGTAGCGTCAGCAGCCACAATGTTGCGTTTGTGGTTTACGCGTATTGCAGCCACGCCGGGCCTTGTAGAGAGTGCGTGTGCGAGGATGAGGCGTGGGGATCCACTGAAGGTACCTCCGGGGCTGACGGCCGGAACAGAACTGTGCCCACAATGGCCGGGTCGACCGGGAGGGCCGCAGCAGCAGCAAGGTCCCTGGCACGGCGTCGGGCGCTTTTGGTGGTGACCACCTGGAAGCCCTCTGTGTCTGGGGGACTCCCCACCGCACTGCTGTGCTTCCTTGGTGTGTCCACTGCTGTGGGGGCCTTGCTGAAAGGTTGGGGAAGGTTGGCAGCTGTGCCCTCCGATGCAGTAGCCGGGGGTCGCTTCTTGGTTGGCTTCTTCCCCTTCTTTCTGCTGTTGGTATGAGTGGCCCCTGTTGACGATGTGAGCAGAAAGTCCTTCGCCGTATAAGGGGCTTCCTTTCGGATGTTGCCCCCTGCAGCGGTACGAGTGGAACCTCTTCAACCACCTCCATGGCAGCTGAAGCGTCGGAGGGTGGGTTTCGGGAGATTCGGTTGTTGCAGGCGGTAGGTCGACTGTTGAGGCGGTAGTGGGTGTTGGTGAGTGCCTGCACCATCCAAGCTCGTTGGGTCCGGCCGCCTGTTGGGGCAGATGTTGTCATATCCCCTGTGGAGGACGCCCCTTCGGAATTCATCACGGTTCGGAACTCGCTCCCGGACATCTCCTCTGAGCCCTGTGAAGCGTGTGATTCCTCGTCGGGGGAGGTAGTGGCCGTTTGCTTTCGGGGAGCGTGGTCGTCCTCGTCCCCACTCTCTTCCCGCAGCCTCTTCCGTGAGTTGAGGAAATCCATCGCCTCGTCGTCCTCATCTGAGCTCAGAGGTAGGGGAACACCAGCAGGCCCCTGTGTTGCCCAGGAGCTTCGCTCTGCGTGGGGCTTTGTGGTGGCTCCTCTGCAGTTCTGGTGGTTATGATGGCAGGTGTGGCCCCGCTGGCGCACTGAGAGGCCGGCATGGGGGCCTGTGTGGGGGCGACAGGGTTGGCCTGCAGCCACTTCTCCACTATGGCTTGGATGTTTTCGTCGCTATCTTCTCGAAGAAGAGGTGGCGGTGTGCCTGTACCTTGTTGGTTGGGAGGCTCTCTGATCTTCGGTGAGAATAGCGACGCCTTGTGAGCTCTTCAGGATACGGGCAGCACTAAGCGCTGTCTGCCGATGGAGGGGATGCCACGATGGGCGAGTGGGCGTCGGTGTTGCGCCTAGGCGAGTGCATGGTTACACTCGTGCACGAAATGCCAGGGGTGGGCGACACCGCTCAGGAAAACACACTTCACAATTAGTGCAGAGAGAGAAAAAAAAAAACGGTGGCACTAAGGAGGGCTGCGAAGCGTCACTGTCAAAGTTCGCTATAAAAAAAGGAAAAAAAAACGCACACTGCACAAAAGTGGTTGCCCAATAGCGTGGTCGCGCGTAATGGACACTGTTGTTCGTTATGACTCAAGCGCCTGTGCACCGCACACACAGGGGCGGCGAAAATGCGTCTAAGCTACATGCAATGAGCCGTGCCCTACACCACGACACACGCCGGTCGGCCGCGTACAACACGCGAAGTGAAAAAGAATTAATTCACTAACTGCAGTGTGAGGTGTGGGGGGTTCCGGGCAGTCCATGGCAGGCTATTCCACAGCAGTTGCGACCGCAGATCATGTAGATGTCCGTCACTGTCGCAGGAGCGCGAACGCATTGCTGCGGAGGAGCCGTACTCCTGACGAGCGCGGCCCGCGAGCGACCGCACTCAGCGGGAGTTGGGGAGCTACTGACGTCAAGGAGAGGCAGCGAAAAAGCGCGGAGCGCACAGACACGACCGTCTCCTCTGGCTGTCCAAACTGGTCTCACCCCAATGGCCGCCAAGCAGCGTCAGAAACGGCGCGGGACTTTTATTTGCTGTCCACGGTCATTCGCGTTCAATGATGCCCACGTCGTCTTCGCCGTTGGCTATACACTTTGGAGAGCATTGTTGTTGGCGC
The DNA here is from genome assembly GCF_013339725.1 of Rhipicephalus microplus. Taxonomy (NCBI): domain Eukaryota; kingdom Metazoa; phylum Arthropoda; class Arachnida; order Ixodida; family Ixodidae; genus Rhipicephalus; species Rhipicephalus microplus. The sequence goes on from NW_023613099.1 coordinate 39,359, forward strand.
GCGTCGATGAGCATGTAGCGACAAGCAAACATAGGTAAATGATATTGATCATGTTCCAGTATCTTGCTATTGGCTGCTTGAGCCCAGAACTTCCAGGCTACAGACTCCAAATCATATGCCTGCAACCCTGGAGAGTGGCTGGCGGACTCCTCTCCTGACATCATGAAGACACTGCTCCAGCATTTGCAACTTCTAGGCCTGTCTGATAGATAGGTTTTTTCTTTAGTAGACCCGACAGGGTTCTTTATTGTTAATAATGTTGTTCTCTCTATATATATATAAACGAGTGATCGCACGATATCGACTGCGCAACACGTTGCGCCAACAGCCCGTGTTGTCGGTCACAACGCCGCTCGATGCCGTCAGCACATTATGGCGCACATGAGCTAATTTTTCGTTTTTCAACAAAACTTTATTCAGGATCGACACGTCATATTCCTTGTTGCTTTCTATTAAAATTCTGCCTAACAAAGAAACTTCAGCACCAATTATTTTCCTTCCTATTTTTGCTTGATTTATTGGAGCAAGTGTATGTTTTGTGTCTTGCGTGATCTACCTTTTTTATTGACACAAATTTGTGTGAACCTGCAGTTTCCAAGTTTTTCTTTATCTGCAAGCCTACCTCCCCCTCCCTTTTTTTATATTGCCTGTTTGGGGACTATGCATTAAATAAAGAAAGCGAAAGAAAGACTAAATTTTTTGACTGGGTCGTTCTACCGTGTTTTTCAGAAAATTGTTGGCGCAGGTGGACGCCCATGGGAGCCGCAACGGGTCCACTGCAACTAGACGGAGTGATTACATAATCCCGGAGGAGGCGAGGCATTCTAATTACTCCCCACATTTTCTCTCACTCTTTCTTTCTCTCTCCACACACACACGCGCGCACACGCGTGTGTGTGTATGTAATCTGGCAAAGGAGGAGGAAGTTATTCAAATTATTGAGAAGATAATGAACAAGTTCGCGCCTAATAAAGAAATTTTCTCTATACGTACGCGTACATTCTGAACCTATTTTGCACGAGATATTCGCATATCCTTCTAGATTCGCCGTCATATCACTTAATTCTCAATGCACCGCGGCTCAAACTTCCGTGCTTGCCACCACCCCGTTATCCGAATTTTAAGATCACACAAGAAAAAGAAACGGGCATAACAGCTTCTGTGAAATAGCTGGACGACAGGATGGCCAACAGTCTGTTGGCGTAGGGTCTAAGCCACGCTCTTAGTAAATATTATAACCTCAGTCCAAGGAAAAACCGGTTCTGCCCCCCCCCCCCATAATGCAGTGCTGTCCCTGTCTCCGCTCCGTCAATGAGATGCAGTGGTTTATGGTTTAAGCCGCGTTCATTCGTCCCTGTGAAGGACTACTGCTTCTTCCATCAACGCTGAGCTAGCCATTGCTTCAGCCGCGCATTTGTGACCAGTGCCCAAGCACGACTTCATCGCGAATCTCTGTCGCAACCTGAACGCTAGGTTGAGGACCTCCTGCTGAAGCCGTGACCTGCAAGTCTCTGACCCCAAACCAATAGTCTGAAGCCACATTTTAAGCGACTCGGCGATACGCGCACCATGCAGTTGAAGTGGTCGCGCATGAACGTTTCGATCAAGCAATTGCATTTGTAGTAAAAAAAAAAAACCAGCGATTGAATCAACACACCTCTGAGCACGTGGTTGCTGGTGTTCTTGCCACGGCTTCGAAACATCGGTCGTTTACGGCTGCCGTGCCACGAGTTACGTATATCACAGAGGTATATCAAGAACGCCTAAGCAGACTATATACAAAAGAATTATTATACAAACGGGCACTGAGGTGATAAAAAAGCGCTCGTTTGCACAATTCTGTCTCTTATATCTTGTCTGCTTACGCGCCTTTAATACCACTATTGCTAATTATAAACTCGTCAAACTTCTATGATTCTTAGCGTGTACCAGAAATGGTGTCGCCCTCACTATCATCCTTTCACGGGCAGCCAACGCACTCCGAATATTGCGTTGCAATCGTAGAGCGCTGTACGAGCTACCAGGCGGCAATTAAAACCGCGGAAACTGGTTTTCAAACATACTTTGACCCCTCTCCCCCCCTCTTATTGCCTTGATTCACTTTTTAAAAGCATGACCTGTGGATAAAAACTATACTAACATGCTCGTTTTGTTGGGGCGATGCAAGACTTTGCATTTCCATCAATTTCCATTTTGTAACTTTTAAGTACCAATGGTGGATCCATTGTGTCTCATCAGGAGTGTTAAAAACGCATTGTGCTGCTGGTTATATGCCGTGAGTTGTCATTATCATTTCCTTTATGATTGTGTTGAATAAAGTGATATGCCAATTTCGTTCAACTTTAGGCTGCATTTCTCACTGGAACACTTTCGATATTGAAGTATAATTGGTGCATGCTGCAATTTCAGAGAGTTTATGCAACCCTCATTTCCAGATGGCAACATAAGTGACTGCTGAATCGCGAGACCCTCAGATGTTCGACTGCTTGTTGGATGCCTCAAACTACGGCATGATTACGTGCCGGCCAAATTATTGAGAAAACTGATTGATTGATTGATTTGTGGGGTTTAACGTCCCAAAACCACCATTTGATTATGAGAGACGCCGTAGTGGAGGGCTCCGGAAATTTTGACCACCATTGAGAAAACTGTGTACCACATAAGGAAACTAGGTTTACCTGGCGATGACGTATAGTGTGCCAGTGTGAAAAACCAGAGAAAAAAATATGTGATTTTTTAATCCACATGTCCACATACGCGGAAAATGCACACAACTGCGCTGCGTCTTTTCGTCTCTTCCTTGTCACGGGAAGATCCGTTCCCACGTAACATGGCAGCGGCTTTTCCTGTGTGCCAGATGAGTTCTGTTGCGGTATATCTCTTACAATACCACGGCCAATATCTCAAAGTACGCGCAATTTTGGGGTATATCGGCGTCACTATTCACGTGTTTTTTTATGTCCGGAAAAGTGCAGTGTATTTACCAGAGACCTAAAATTTTGCATATTGCCCTATGGTTCTGACGTCTTAGGCAACAGTCGGTTTGTCCAAAATGCAACCCTTCATTTAGCCAAACTCATGGCCGGTAAAATTAAGGTCAGGTTGCAGCAATACACGCTGTACAATGAGAGCGATGAACAGAGCATCGGCCGTCGACACACTAATCACCATTTGGACGCGCTGTCCTTTATAACTCACGCATGAAACTTTCCAGTCTTGTCTCTGTGGGTGGCACAAGCTCTGAAATGAACTAGAATGTTCGCATCTGGAGTGCAATCCTGAGGGAGTAGGGTAGGGTGAAGTGTATATGTTTGGTTTAGCGTAATGTGTTAGAAACGGCTGCAAGTATTCCCATAAAGCATTACGTGCTCACAAAAATTGCCTCTGGGTATCCAGTGGCACCTTTTTTTTTATTCCTATAGGTTGCCTATCCTTCGCATGGCCCACACCACTTATTTGATGTACCTTTCTCTGCCACTACGGAAAGGATTGTAATGATATACAGCCGTGCTATTGTCGACACTTATTGGTTACATCTTAACTACAGAAATAACATTTTTCATGAAGGTTTCGTAAAAATAAAAGTACAGCATGCACAGAGCCACAGAGGTGGCGAATGGTGTGTGTAAGTTTTTACAGCTTCACTTTATATGGAGTTTTTTTAGTTTAGATTGTTTCTAGCTTGCCGTAGCTCACGCATATAATGTTTCATCAAAATTAATTTCACGCTTTCTGAGAAAGGGTACACTGAAGTCCAAAAATATATAGAAAAAAGTGCTACTTCAGAAGAACGACATTCTATATGCGCATATTGTGAGCCAGAGGGCACGTGGTACACTTCAGCGCTAGAGATTCTGCATATGCGACCAGTAACTCTACTCAGCGCGGTATTTAAACCGTTGGGAGCAGCTGCTCCTCGTCCGGCTTCCACAGGTTTCTTCCTCAGAGTACAGTGGATAACTTGATGCCGAAATCGGAACTTCAATTTTTGTAGTAGTTAGCCTACCATACGCCCTTAACAAAACAAACGATGTACTACACTTGTAAAGCTTCTCGAACACTGAGGTGTGATCAGCGCCGAGCATTACAGATATTCTTGCTGACGTAAACCAGACACAGCAAATTGAACAAGAAACGCACGTGGCGAATCCCGTTTTGTTCCAATGATCTTCTGAATTTCACTGCTGTATCCAACTAACTGCCATCTTGCACTGTCTTCCCTCCTCTTATAATTACTCTGACGCTCTAATGAACCATCATTTGTCTGCCCCCTTAATTACTTGCCTGAAAGTACCTGCTGACGTGCCTGTCAAAAATCACGTGCAATCACAGAAGCTTTTAAACATGAAGAACACCTGATCTCTACATTTGCGCCGCATCTATGGTTTTGATGATATCTAGACGGTTCAAAAAAAGAAAAGGAAGCTGGGGGGGGGGGGCAAGTATTTGTAATGTGTTGATGCGTGCGCTATCAGACTACGTGCACTTATACAATTCTGTTCAATGAAGTTAACAATGTTAGTTCGGGGCCTGTTATTGTACTTCTTCATCTCGCGCCTTTGTCCCTCTGCCCTGCTTTTCAATGAAGTTTAAACAACGAGCCCAGTTTCGCACGCTAGTGCAGTTCATTAGAAGGAAAGATGATATTATGTGTTCCACAGAAAGACCAAAAGAATACCGAAGCTTATCAGTCAATGTCAGCATATGAACATAGATCTGCACCTGAAAACCCAAACACAGGGTGCTCCTTGAGGACTGCTGGAGAGGACGAATAGGGAGCGGCCTCATAAACGACCCTGTTCAAGTCTACGTTGTATGGCTCTGTTGGACGAACATATTACATATTTTACACACCTTAAGCGCCTTCGCCATCTTCACATTCTCGGGGGGGGGGGGGGGCGGTGCATGAGCATTGGAAACGTCTTGCAATAACTATAGTTCTCACCTTTGCTCTTCTCGTTTTTAATTTTCGTGGTGTACCGAGGTAAGTCAAGAAGAAAAGAAGGAAATGTAGGTGTGAGTGTTAAATAAAAAAACCTGCTGCCCTTTGGTCGAGGCTGTTCGTGCGGAAAGGGCGCTTGCTCGAGCATGAGTGTAAAGGGTTGTGGAATGTGTCAATATATTTTTCATGAGCTCTCGGCTACAGTCACTGCAACTCAACCGTGAACGCAAACCTGAGCCCATGAGGACCTTTCACAGGGAAGTTAGCACAACGGAGCTCTTGCCAACTCATTATAACCGGCATCGACCTTCCCGCATTCCAAGCAAATGTGGTGTTACACACCGCATATTCTTGGAGCTAAAAGTACACGTCAACAGAATCTTTTTGTGCCTTTTTTCAAGGAAGACTCCCTGGGTGCTGGCGTGGCTACTTCCGGGGTGTCGCAAATGTGCTCGGTTCCCCCGAAATTCATTGCCAGCAGGTCCCGATGTCATGGCTTTGCTGGCTAGGCTGCTAGTTCTGGCGCTACAGTCGCATTTCGAAATCCTCTTGCATTTTTTCCCCCAGTTGCAGTGTATGTGTGAAAAGACCGTGAATGCTTCTCGAAAGTTCTGAGATTTTTATGCTTCATTGGAACCCACACTCTACACGTAATGAAAAAGGACCCTGTTTTTTTGGGGGGGGGGGGGGGGGGGGAAGGGAATGCACCTGAACTCGATTTGGAGGCTGTGAGAGAAGAACAAGCCAGAAAAGCAGCCTGTCAAAGAGTGTTCGCTTCAAACTAAAAAAATAAGTGCATCGCAAAAGACCCGTTGACCGGTTCCTTAGGCACTGCGCCGTGCTCCCGACCGGGTTGCAGAAATTAGGTGCCTTTTCTCATCTTCTAACCACTACCACCACCACCGGTTCCTGTACTGACTTTGAAGTCAGTTCGACATCGGAGTGACGTTCATTGGCTTTTGGCAGGTCTGTCACTTTTGGCACGAACGCCCACAAGGCAAAGCCCACCTGCTTCCTGCACGGCAACTGACCGGGCGACGTTCACTTCACGGACATACTTCGCGATCATCCACTATGGCAGATGAAGATATTCACCGCCTGTGTGTCATCTACGACGAGCTCCAGCCGGAAGAAATGGAAGCACTTGGCCCCCACCTGTTGCCGTTTGCGGATCCGCTTAATCTAGCATCGAACGACCACCTTGTCTACAGCAACCTCAAAGCCATCCGAGGTGATCACGAGCGCCTGCAATGCATGGCCGAAATCTACTCGTGGCTCTTGCCACGAAGCCTACGAACCACGTGGGCCCTGTATAACGTTCACAGGATGACATCAGTGTTGGACGCCGCCCAAATCGGAGTGGAGCTGGTGCGGAAGGTGCGCTCTGTGGATAAAAGTGCGGCCGAATACGTGTCTGATGCGGGAAACGCCTGGCGTTCGACGATCATGACCACGCAAGGAGCTCGCTCGCCCTCCGAGTACATACCGATCTGCATTAACGTGTGGCATGGTTTACCCTTTGTGGCTATCCACATTCAGGACATGACTGGTCCCTATTCTGCCAACTTCCCTTTGTTGATGTCTCTGGTGGGTGATTTGGGCAAGTGCTTTTACGGCTTCTACAGCAGTCTTGCTTCAGCTCGTTTGGAGGCAGCCAACTACGTCCCAGATCAAAGTGAATGAATTCCACGGGACCACGTGAAGAGCCGACATGCCAGCGGAACCAGCTATTGTGGCATGTACTCATTTTTTTTCTGTTCCCCATACTTTTTTTTTGTTTACGGAAACTGTTTGAACCATCCCGGACGTCTTTCATTGCTAAAGTCCTGTTCAAAATACTGTCAAGTCGTGAACTACGTTGCCTACTTTTTGAATAATCACTGACTGAAAAATTCACACCTTTGATGCCCTGTAATAAATAAATGTTTTTGCAAATGCCTGACTCGTCTAGAATGTGCTGGATGACTGCATCTAAAGTTATATTGTGCAGTGTCGCTTTTACACGCATCATTAGTACATTAGCAGGGCTTTGTCAGCGATTCAGCATCATATTGTATGTGAAGCTGTTTTTTAGGATGATTCTGGTTAAGCTATGATGTCCGTTATCCATCCAAACTGCCATTTGAGCCCACTGCACTTGCAAAGGGGAGCTGTAATGTGGGCTTATCGCTAACTTTAAATCCAGCTCCTGGCATTGGTTTTTGAGAGGACAAGCTAATTCAATAAGTTGTGGGCATTCATTTGGCCCCGTTTGTACGCACACTGTTCGCGCTATCTGCCCTACTTACGAAGTGGGCTCTTTTCTAAAGAACAGTAGGCGCGGCTGTGCAAGCCGTGAGTGATGCTAGTACTGCGACAGCTCTGCCTGCCGCTGCTGCTAACTGGGCTGCCCGAGCAAAGGCTCTGTCACGCGAAGCCGACGGCAGAATAGTTTACATGAAGAAAAAGATGTTATAAGTGAAAGACACTTCTGTGGCCTAGCATCTATGACAGCTGGCAGATTCACGGTCCAGCCACGATGGAAGTGATCGCGCATGCGTGAATTTGCCGAAACTTCCTATTCGCTAAGCTTTCTTAACTTAAAGCCTACGTTAAATTTCAATGGCAGAGTCCGAGCAGACGACGGACTGTGCGAGAAAGCACTCAATTCTGGCGTAGAGCAACGCTTCCGAGAATGCACTGAACACAATGCGCGCTGCCGGAGCAAGCAAGTAAGTAAGGAGGCAGCGGATATCCTTGAGTTGCTCAGAATACCTTGCGCGTACTTATTACATTCTGCTAATTCCGCTGTTTAAGTATGTTGAATTACCACTTGTACGTCTCGTTTCAGTGTCGGCGACAGGATCCGATCAACTGGTTCTTCAGGAACTGGAGCTTTCCGACTCGGAGCAGTTGCAAAACACGCGACAGTGGTGGCGCCACCAAGCGGGCGACCTCGTTAAAGATGCTGCGTCACGCCGAGCTCCGGTACACTGCAGAAGTTTCGGTGGAGCAACTATTCCTGCTTTTAGAAGTCACTTTCGCTCTGAATCCGCTCTGACTATCGCATTGGAACACTTGACTGCTGCCCTCACTCGGCCGTTGGAAAGCACCTCCACAAAAATAGCGCAGAAACTTGCTCCGACTTCACCATTGGAATTCAACAGTAGTCCCCATGTTCAGAAATACACCTTCCCTCCTATACTTAGATATTTATCGTGGCACTGGTAAAGCTACCTTCCTACTCGTGCATACCTTTTAGCAAGGGCGTCGGTAGCTGAAAGGGGTAGGTGGAGGGCATGTTCGTGCTTCCGTGTGGAAAATCAACACGTTTATTTTTTTGTCTGCGTTCTTTTAGGTTAGCTGACCAAGCTCTGCGGCCAAACGTAATGCAAGGAAAACTACAATAGAGTGCGTCTCCACACACATCTCTAATATTACTCAGAAATCAGTACTTAGGCTCCCATTATAATATTTTCCCGAAATGATAGCAGGCGTTGCGCGCGAATACGCGTAGCCAGCAATGTGAGCATGCAGTGTGTTTACGTTATGTGAAATTTTTCGAATAATCAACTATACTCAACGGACCACCCGACATTTTTTTAAATTTTTGTAGTACGTTAGCGTTCTCATTATTTCACAAAGACATCAATCGAAGACATCAATCGAAAAGTGACAGAATTGTTAAGAATCACACTTTTCGCCAGGCCTGCAATGCATGGCCGAAATCTACTCGTGGCTCTTACCACGAAGCCTACGAACCACGTGGGCCCTGTATAACGTTCACAGGATAACATCAGTGTTGGACGCCGCCCAAATCGGAGTGGAGCTGGCGCGAAATGTGCGCTCTGTGGATAAAAGCGCGGCCGAATACGTGTCTGATGCGGGAAACGCCTGGCATTCGACGATCATGACCACGCAAGGAGCTCGCTCACCCTCCGAGTACATACCGATCAGCATTAACGTGTGGCACGGTTTACCCTTCGTGGCTATCCACATTCAGGACATGACTGGTCCCTATTCTGCCAACTTCCCTTTGTTGATGTCTCTGGTGGGTGATTTGGGCAAGTGCTTTTACGGCTTCTACAGCAGTCTTGCTTCAGCTCGTTTGGAGGCAGCCAACTACGTCCCAGATCAAAGTGAATGAATTCCACGGGACCACGTGAAGAGCCGACATGCCAGCGGAACCAGCTATTGTGGCATGTACTCATTTTTTTTTCTGTTCCCCATACTTTTTTTTTGTTTACGGAAACTGTTTGAACCATCCCGGACGTCTTTCATTGCTAAAGTCCTGTTCAAAATAACTGTCAAGTCGTGAACTACGTTGCCTACTTTTTGAATAATCACTGACTGAAAAATTCACACCTTTGATGCCCTGTAATAAATAAATGTTTTTGCAAATGCCTGACTCGTCTAGAATGTGCTGGATGACTGCATCTAAAGTTATATTGTGCAGTGTCGCTTTTTACACGCATCATTAGTACATTAGCAGGGCTTTGTCAGCGATTCAGCATCATATTGTATGTGAAGCTGTTTTTTAGGATGATTCTGGTTAAGCTATGATGTCCGTTATCCATCCAAACTGCCATTTGAGCCCACTGCACTTGCAAAGGGGAGCTGTAATGTGGGCTTATCGCTAACTTTAATCCAGCTCCTGGCATTGGTTTTTGAGAGGACAAGCTAATTCAATAAGTTGTGGGCATTCATTTGGCCCCGTTTGTACGCACACTGTTCGCGCTATCTGCCCTACTTACGAAGTGGGCTCTTTTCTAAAGAACAGTAGGCGCGGCTGTGCAAGCCGTGAGTGATGCTAGTACTGCGACAGCTCTGCCTGCCGCTGCTGCTAACTGGGCTGCCCGAGCAAAGGCTCTGTCACGCGAAGCCGACGGCAGAATAGTTTACATGAAGAAAAAGATGTTATAAGTGAAAGACACTTCTGTGGCCTAGCATCTATGACAGCTGGCAGATTCACGGTCCAGCCACGATGGAAGTGATCGCGCATGCGTGAATTTGCCCGAAACTTCCTACTTGCTAAGCTTTCTTAACCTCAAAGCCTACGTTAAATTCCAATGGCAGAGTCAGAGCAGACGACGGACTGTATGAGAGAGCCCTCGACTCTGGCGTACAGCAACGCTGCCGAATCTGCGATTTGAACACAATGCGCTCTGCCGGAGCAAGCATAGAAGCAAGGAGAAAGCAGATATCTTTGTGTTGCCTATTCTTGCGCGCAGCTACTACATTCCGTTAATTTTACTCTCTAAATAGGTTGAATTACCCCTTGTACGTGTAGTTTCAGTGTCGGCGACACGATCCGATCAACTGGTTCTTCATAAACTGGAGCTTTTTGACTCAGAGTTGCCGGAAAGCTCCAAAATTACCCAAGCGGGTTACTGTGTTAAAAGGGCTGCGTCACGCCAAGCTCCAGTCCACCGCACAAATTTCGGCAGAACAACTACTCCTGCTCCTCGAAAGCAATCTCGCTCTGAATCCACACTGACTATCGCATTGGAACACTTTACTCCCGCCCTTACTCGGCCCGTTGAAAAGAACTTGCCACAAAAATAGCGCAGAAACTTGCTCCGACTCCAATTCAAGATTGCGCAATCTTCTCAAATCGCTCCACCGATGAACTCTTCCCGCTTTTTCTGTACTTTAAGCCTTCTATTCCCCGCGATCAAGCGTATTTGCTTTATTTGAGTGGTTGGCCAAGTTGAAAATTATGTCGCGTCATGATTTTCAAAAATGATGACATGCCTTTCTCTGCATGAGTGATCGACCGGAACAGCAAAAAAAAAAAACGTAAGTCTTTCTTGATACCTTCCTCCCTTCTCTCTCCGGAAAGAAGTTCTCTGGGATGTATTGCTGCTGTAGTTCTTAGTCGACGATCATGTGATAACCTTTAAATCGCACTCGACTGTAGGCGGTGAGCCTGCTGAATATCAGCATTCGTGTGTTCTTGCAAGCTCAAGGGAATTCCCAATTTTTGTCGTCCCCCTCAAAACACTATCCCACGTTCACACGACAGCTTAAGAAAGGGTGTGTTCGCAGTCTCCTCTGGGAAAAACACAAAGCCGTTCTGCCTTTTTTTTTATTCGTTCTTACCATGATTTCCACTTATTCCTCAGCCTAACCCGACACACCGCGCATTCCGCCAAACTTTCTCGTCCATGATGGTGTCGTCACAGCCTGTTGTGAGGTCACTCGAGAGACGACTGCCTGTATTTTCGAACAAGCGTCGCTGATTCACTTCTAGTCGTCTTCACGGTTCGGCCTTATCGGCTTGTTCTGCTCAGTGAACTACTACTACTCAGCCACACCCCGATCAGGCGCATTCCCGTTCTTCATCAAATTCTGAACTATGTAAGTACACGCTGTGTAATTTCCCGCGGCTTCATGCTGTTGCCTTCTCTAAGAGTTGTTTATTCATAGGCGTATATTATGGTGGTTGTACTATTGGTTCATGTTCGGTCGAAGCAACTGGTTTTTCGGGTACATCAGCGTGTTCATCTGTTCCGAGTGTAGTACCAATAGTTTCCATCTCTAACAATTTGTCAAAAAAATTGGGTAGAATGAGATCGTCTGTTATCGTTTGACTCACTAACAAATTGCCTCCTCATTCGGCAAGTGTAGCAGGAATGACAGCCCACCGCACCGCGACAGCAAGCCGTGGTTTGTGTATTGGCAAAGTTGGACACTTTGCTTTAATTGTTCCTATAGTGTGGGAATGAGCTGTAGATCAGCAATGTTATAGATCACGCACGGGACACATGTGCACTTCGTGTGTGTGCGTTTTTTGTGTTCTAACGTGTCGACCTATTCGCGTAATTTGAACTGTTTTCAAACGCTAGTGGGCCTGTTCTTCTTGCCACGCGGATCTATTGCACCATGTGGATGCACTGTATACGCTGCAAGCGTGGCACGTGAGTGCTATGTGGTTCTGGTATTTGGCTTAGCTCTGCCATGGAGCTTGTCGGCAAACCACTCGTAATGGTTTAGAACTCTTTTCCGAATCCTATCAAGGTAACGGCAGTATTAGAAAGGAATGGTTGTAGAACCCTTACAAGGGATCTATAAAATTTGGCGAAATGAGCGTTACTGCAAGGTTAGAAAGTGTGCAATGCGAGTCGCAGGGCATGGCAACTGCGACACACTCACTGCCTAGTCACAGATCTTTATTTTTGGTCTCGTCGAATTATTTCTGTGTTTTTAGCTTGTGCTATCTCTCACATAGGGGTGAGAAGGGTGTAAGGCAGGGGGACACAATTTCCCCAATGCTATTTACCGCGTACTTACAGGAGGTTTTCAGAAGCCTAGAATGGGAACAGTTAGGGATAACAGTCAATGGAGAATACCTTAGTAACCTGCGCTTCGCCGATGACATTGCATTGCTGAGTAACTCGGGGGACGAATTGCAACTCATGATTACGGAGTTAGACAAGGAGAGCAGAAAGGTGGGTCTTAAAATTAATCTGCAGAAAACGAAAGTAATGTACAACAACCTCGGCAAGGAGCAGCGCTTCGAGATAGGTAATAGTGCACTTGAAGTTGTAAAAGACTATGTCTACTTAGGGCAGGTAATAACCGAAGAGCCGAACCACGAGATTGAAGTAACTAGAAGAATAAGAATGGGGTGGAGCACATTCGGCAAGCACTCTCAAATTATGACAGGTAGATTGCCACTATCCCTCAAGAGGAAGGTATATAACAGCTGTATCTTGCCGGTACTTAGCTACGGAGCAGAAACCTTGAGACTTACAAAGAGGGTTCAGCTTAAATTGAGGACGACGCAGCGAGCAATGGAAAGAAAAATGGCAGGTGTAACCTTAAGAGACAAGAAGAGAGCAGAGTGGATTAGGGAACAAACGGGGGTTAAGGATATCATAGCTGAAATCAAGAAGAAGAAATGGACATGGGCAGGGCATGTAGCGCGTAGACAGGATAACCGCTGGTCATTAAGGGTAACTGACTGGATTCCCAGAGAAGCAGGCGGGTTAGGGGGAGACAGAAGGTTAGGTGTGCAGATGAGATTAAAAAGTTTGTTGGTATAAATTGGCAGCAGCAAGCACAGGACTTAGTTTATTGGCGGTACATGGGAAAGGCCTTTGTCCTGCAGTGGACGTAGTCAGGCTGATGATGATGATGATGACGACGATGATGATGATGATGATGAGAATGATCTCTCACATAAAGCGTCGAATAACCAAAGCAGCTGCCACAGGTATCAATGCCATTTGGTACGTACAGACGCAAAAAATGATATATTGCTCTGTTGGTAGCGCCCTTCAGCGGGCAACCTAATTAAAGCTCGTCACAAAGGCGCATATTTCTTCCAACGCGATGGTATAGAGCAAGCCCCTCTACTCAAAATATTTTGCCATTTGAGTTACGAGTTGGTAACTGGTACCTTACGAAATTATTCTTTGAATAAAGTCGTGATATTTGGTTTGGTGGCGATGTTAATTTTGGTAATTCATGTTTACGACAATACCAATGCATTGAACCGTATGGGCACTCCCTTGGAAAATCAGACTTCTTCTTTGTGCAAACGAGTTTGGTCACATCGAGTGTAACCGTATTCGCGAGTTCTGCGCTTGTTCCATTAACTTCACTATAAGCCTTCCGAGTCACTTTATTGCATCGTGAGAATAATTCGGTGACAAACCCATCTGTACACGCTGCTGTGAAGCTTAGAACCGCGCGAGAACTGTAGCATTAGATGAAGGCAACACATCCGAGGCAACACATGGAGAGATGTATAGAGGCTGAGCAGAACAAAAAAAAAAAAAATGCTGAGCTATGCTTACCGATTGACTGCAACCACTGTTGAAAGACCCGATCAGCTTCACAAGAGCATAAATATATTTTCATGAGTCGGCCCCAAATATTTGCACGCGTTATCAAGTTTTTTTTTGGACGGCACAGGATGCGTCTAACTTGAATTTAAAAGCCTGCAGGACACAGTCTATCAATCTCATTATGCAACTTTTGAGGAATATTTTCGTCTTATTTTTAAGTCTCGACATTTCTCGCGGTGGTCATAGACTGAGCCCTAACTCTTTAGCCTTAATTGATCTTGCTTGGAATGAAGCGACGATACAAGGGGTAAAAGTCCAGTCGAATTATCTCCTTGGAATAGGCGGCAATCTACAATGATGTACACTGGGACTATCCTCATTTTTCGTAATCTGCACTTCTCGCACGATAGTGAGGCAGATATATTTAAGCCAGTGGCGTATCTTAGGCGTGCCTCTTTGTCAGCGTGTAGTCACCACTTGGGTTTCGCCAGTTAAGTTTCACTGGCTGTAGGAGGCCTCTTCTCGAGGCCGGGGCTATTCGTACCGTGTGCCCTGCTGCAGCTGAAAGCAGCGACTCACTCGCCAAACGTCCGCGACTTGAGGTGCGTAGTTGGTGTTCCTCAGCTCCGACAGTGCGGCCAGGGCTGGTAAATACATTGTATTTAACACGGAGCTTGTCAAGCAAAGATTGTCGCGAACCGCGGTGATATCGAATTCCAGGTCGCTGTCATCATCACTTGCCGATGTTGACTACGACGACAGCGAGGATGACGATGTTGGCGACAGAGGCACGTCTACGCCTTCAGAGACACAGCTGGACTGACTGTACGTGCGCGCCTAGCAGACGAAACGCCGTGTGACGTCCACATTTTTTGAAAGCGGCATCAGCTGTGCAGCGGCCTCGACGTGGCCGCGAGGTAGCACTGCCAGCACTAAAATTTGGCGGGCTTTCCACCCATTTTGAATCGCGTTTATTAGCTAATATATTAATCAATATTACAGATACTCATTCGTTACTCAGATGCATTTTAGTTCACGAATTGCTACTATGGGGATCGATAGCTACTCGTTGACGTGAAAATCATGAGTAAATTTGATGTCAGTGCTCCTTTACGGTGAATAATTAAGTTACTGGTAATTACGGCCACTGTATTATGACAGCGTGAATACGCTTGCACTAAGGTTTATTTATTAGGTTTATTCATAAGTTGAACCTACAAGACCCAAGTTGGCATTATTGTAAGGGAGTGGGAAAAAAACAGTATTACAGTCGAAAAAGGTGCACATTTGCGCTGTCGAAAGTGACATACAAATGCGGAGGAACCCTGCACTTTAAAAAAAAAGCAGTATGTTATTTTGTTATTTTGATATTCCCATCCATTTTCATCCTTTATATCAGTGAGCAAGTCATGTTCATTGATAAAGCTTACCCCTTATGCAACGCCGAATGTAAAAAATTCAAGGTAAAGTAAACTTGACAAATGGCCGAAAGAAAAAAAAACATTCGGCGATTTGAAACCACACTTTTTTTCTAAGCTAATGTTATTACAGGCAGCACAAACAAGTATTGTGCGTGTTAATGCAAGTATTGGACCGCAATGCAACCTATATTACAGCACACTGCTTGTACTCATGCATTGCACAAGTCAGGTTACTACTAACGCAACCGCTAGTAATACTTCCAGGAAAAAAACTACTTGAATAGACTTTGACGAAACTAGAATTATTGGCACTCGGGAACAGCTGATTCGAATATTTCGTAGTCTATCGACTCTTAGCCAGAAGCAGCACTACTGATACTCCTTAAAGGAATATAACTATTCAATACCAAATAATTAACCAACCAAAAACTATTTACATGTTTTCACTCAAAATGCTTCAGTTCCATCAATACCTTAGTAGAGGGAAGTGTTTAAACGATCCGATACGAAAGCAGGTTTCATTTAGTGACAAGCGTGCTGCGGTGAAGTAATCTACCATAATGGTTTACTTGGGATGGCGCTTCGCTGCTAGGCCCGTTGTTCCAGTTCCAACTGTGGGGACAACAACTTGCTTAATAATATAATGAAAACGAAACAATCCCCATTGTTTGGACGTATCCCACTTTTTGTTTACAGGAGAGGTGCATACGGCTGGTGTTCCATGCAATTTAGGATTTTCAACCGCGTGACTTGTTTCTATAGGCTTTCTAACGCTGCTGTAGCCGTCCATTCTCGAGCTCAATTAGGTGTGAAGGAAACATTTAAGGCGTGCCATTTGTAGCCTTGTCCACTCAAAGAAAATTTAATGTCCCTGTGCACCCCAGTACATACATGGAAGTAATGCGACTACAGCAATCAACTCGTGGTATATAAATTGCTTCTTAATGAATATGCTATTAGAATCATAGTTCGTAACTCATTGACAAAACAGGGGTGCAAGTCTTAGACGCACTTAGAGCACTATGTGACCCGAAAAAGTTCCCGCATTAAACTCTTTGGGCGTGCGAGAGAAACGTTTCGTTTTTAATGGCTGAACGGTGACACTTTATCATGCCCCTAGTGAGGTGGCCGCCACAGCCACCATCTTGCCAAAAGAACGGCTTTACTTCTGCGCAATCATTTCCACTCCAGCATTTTTTTAATCCTCTTTGGCGCACACCCGCCGGCTCACGGCTTCTTCTCTCCGACAAGTAGAGAGAGGTGGCAGGGGTAAAATGATGCTCCCGTGTGGAGTGGGCTCGAGCGTTGGCAGTGGTGAAGCGGGTGAAGCAAAAGAGATGACACGCGGCGAGTGGTGACAAGCTAGAGAGAGAGTGACGTCAACGCACTCGAACTGCGAGGAAAGGCGTGACCTACTTGGCACCGTCCTAACACCTGTGGACAGGAGAGCGTGGTGCGGATGGAGGGACAGCGTTAGATGTCTAGTCAAAGAGTTGCTTCACCTCTAAAAAATCCCAGGGTCCTTCAGGCATAAAAAAGCTGTCTGATGTGATTAATTTCTAGTGCACTTTATTTACGTGACCCACGACTGCTTTTAGCGAAGAGCGAGTGTGGGATCAGAACAATGCTACCTTTGTCTTGCTATAAAATCGCAAACGTCTGCATTGGTCTGTGACATTATTATATCTCACAAGAACAATCCATGGAGCTTTCAGGGAGTCACAAAATGGCTGCAACTTGTGGCCGCTAATTATGTTCTATACTCGGTGACAACTTTACTTGGCATTGGAGCGAAGGCTATACAGAGCCAAATTGCAGGCATCCTACCATCAGTGAATGTAGTTCTACAACAGGGCCCGTATTTTCAGCATGACTTATAGAGGTTCTCTGCCATACCCGAAATTTCAGATGAAGTACGCTTAAAATTTTACGGCGGAAATTCAAATGGCACCATTCTCTCTTATGTTTTTATAGCGCTCCTCGAATTTCGTAAACCCGATTGAAAATGTTCAAGATGGTGTCCTCCGGTAATGATATATGTTACAAAACCGCGCTTGACGTAGCAAACTAGCCACGTGTTTAACACTAGAAGTACACTCACAGATGCACTTGATCGTCAGCAGGCTCTGTACCGCTCTGTGTCGTCCTCGCCAAAAGGCTGCCTCGTTTTCTCACTTGAGACACCCCTAATTAGGCCGACTGCTGAAAGCTGCTCGCGTTTGTCGGTGAGCTACAGTCTGGATAAAGCTTCACACTCACTAACGAGCCTCGAGCGTCAGCCGCAGGCGGTGTTGCATCTGGGAGATCTCTATACGGTGTTCTTTCTTTCTTTATCCTACTCTACCTTTCTTCGTGATTCTCTCCGATTGTTTCTTGGCGTGGTTGGATAAGGAGCATCCGAAGGTACGACATTCCTTACGCCTTTGTTGGGAGCCATCTCAGTCGCTCTTTTCCCGCCTGCT